>JAQYXR010001468.1:0-32320 GCA_030545055.2 Neoaliturus tenellus | reverse complement strand
TCATCACATGAAAAATGAGAAATTTGTTTATTAATATTTGATTCTATATTTTTAAATCTTGTTGTAATAATTTATAAGATGGTTGTTCTAATGATTTACTAAAAATATATAAATTTGAATATGGAATTAATCTTTTGTAAATAAAATTTAATAATAATGTAGTTTTACCAGATCCACTTGTTCCTATAATTAATAATCTAATAGGTTGATCATTTTTATTAATTTTATCATAAGATTCTAATTTTATATTATCTTTTTTTTCTAAAAATTTCTCCATTTAAATAAGATGAAATTATTTAAAATAATTGGTCATTCATCCAAACTAGAATTAAGATTAGAACATCCAATACATTTAGATGGAAAATATAATATTGGTTTAAGTGGATTTTATTCAGATAATTTTATATCAAATATACCAAATGATTATAAAAACTGTTATGGATATTCTATTAAAGATGAAGATGATAAAATTATAGATCAATATTTTGATATAAATAAAGGAAATTATACAATTGATGAAATAAAAAATATTTTTATTAATAGTTTAAAAGAATTTAAAAAGAAAATTAATAAATTTGATGAAAATGATTTTATACTGAAAAATGATGGACCATATATTGTAATAAAATCTCCTGTTAAAATTATAGTAACAACAATTATAATTGATTTATTAGGGTTAAATAATAAAATAATTGAACCAAATGTATTAACAAAAGGAATAAAACTACCAAAAATTAGACCTTTTGATGTTATTGAAATACATTGTAATTTAGTTGATCCTAGTTTTGAAAATCATAAAGATCATTCACATTTACATAAAGAATCAGAAATTCTATATTCATTTTATCCAAATGTTGAATATGGATCAAAAATTAGTGAAAAACCAAATGAAATTGATTATATTCCTTTAAAAAATATAAATAAAATTCAAATATTGTAATATCTATTCAAGATAGTGATGGAAATCTAATAAATAATGAAAATATTAAAGTATTGTATATTTAAGATTAAACAAAATTTGTAATATAAAATTTGTCTACATAAATAATAAAAACCATAATTGATTTAATTAACAATAATTTTATATTTAATAATAAATTAATTGTATTTAATAAACAAAATAATCCTTGGTTTAAAGGAAAAGATATTTGTAATATTTTAAAATATAAAAATTCTAGAAAAGTTTTATTTGATAATGTAAAAGAAAAATATATAAAACTTTAAAATATCAAGTGTAACCAACAGTTACACTTACATAATGATGATAAATTAATTTACATAAAAATTATAGATGTCACAAATTATGACACCCTAAAAATTGATATACAAACATGTTTTCAGATGCCCTAAAACAGGGCGTCAATAAAATAGATATTAAAACAATATTTATTAATGAATCTGGTTTATATTTATTAATTTTAAAATCAAAAAGGTAGATAAACAATAAGGATAGATGATTACAAATTAAAATTTATAGATATTTTTAGAGGGGACAATTTGTCCCCCCTATCATATAATAAAAAAACATACAAAACTTATTAAAATTAGGTAGGACCCAAAATGGGTCCCACATAAATTATAATATTTATTTTAAAAAACTTTAAAGAAGGTAACCTTATTATACAATAAAAACTTAAGGGTAACAAAACGTTACCCTCCTTAAACATTCAAAAAATATTCATAAAGATAATAAATTATATACAAATTTGAGACCCGTCTTAAAGACGGTCTTACTTATAATGATAATAAGTAAAATTTATAGATATTTTTAAGGGAGGTGATTTGTCCCCCCCTATCATATAATGAAAAACATACTATTTTTATTAAAAAAATTTTGTTTATATTTATTAATTTTAAAATTAAAAAAGAATCAAAAAATTTAAATTTTAAATGAAAGAATCAAAACAAATATAAAAATTTAATAATAAATTATTGAATATATTTAAATTTATTAAAGAAAATATTTAAAAATATACATAAATTATAGTATAAATTCAATATTATATGGTTATAAATTATTAATATAATTTTGATCATTTTCTTTAAAACTTTCTTTAACATAATTTTTTATTATATTTATAAATGGTTCTATTATAAAATTAAACTTATAATGATATACAAAATAATTTTTATATTTAAAAAGATATATTAAAAATTTATTTGATATTTTAGTTTTAAATAAATATAATTTTATATCAATATCATTATTTATTAATTCTTTTGGAACAATTAAAATTTCCATTTATTTATAATTTTTTATACCCCCAAGGTAATGTATCAATTTTATTTTCACAAATAAATCTTTTGTCATCTCTATTACTTAAAGCTAATTTATTTATTGTAATTGTATATAGTTCATGTTTAAAACTTCTAATACAAGTCATTTCTCTATATTGTTTTTGATCATCAAATAAACATTTCTTAAAATCATCCATATGTAATGTTTTATCAACAACACTTTTCTTAATTCCTTTACATTTTACAGGATTTTTATTATTAAATTCATAACTATATAATTTTGATCTTAAACCACAATATTCTTCTAATATTTCACCATTTAACTCATCTTTAAATTTACCAATTATTTTTTTATTCTTTTCACTATAGCATTCATGTTCTTTCTTATAATCACTTGTATCAAATTCATTAATATTTTCTTTAATAATTTTATATGAATCCTTTTTAAACTCTATAAAATAACTGTCTGTATCCATATATAATAACCTTATATTTGGATCAAACTTCTTTAATTTTTCATAATAAAATTGATACATATGTAATTTTGATAAATCAAGTACTGAAAATCCTATATAGATTGGTTTATCAAACTTAACCTTTTCTTTTATCATATGTGAAGCAATACAGTCTTTATCAAATATACTAAATGTTTTAAAATTAGGTTTTTTTGCTTGTTTTAATGAAAACCTTTCGTCACCTAATTTAATATCACATCTATTTCTAACATTTTCCATAGTTTTTCCAAAAACACTATTATTCATCAATTTAAAAAAGTCTTTTTCAAAATCTGATGTTGATTTGGATCTTAATTTGGTATTTAATTCAATATATTTTTTCATATAATCATCTTGATCAAATGCTATAACTCTATTAACTTTCTTTAATTTTAATCCTTTTTGTAGATAATATTTTAAGTTTCTTGAATGAATAACATAATCTTTTTTATCAAATAATGTTGTGCAAAGTTTATTATTATAATGTTCAGGTGCTAATGGTAAATCTTTATGATCATCATATAATTCAATAGGATATTCTAAATCAACATCTAATATGTATCCATATTCAGCATTTTCATCTAATTCTAATATTGTTTCTTCCCATTCATTTAATGTATATGTATTAGGATTCATCCATGTTATATCTTTATAAGGTAATTTTTGACTTAAAGCCCATCCATATAGATTATTTGCATCTATATATAACATATAATTTTCAGGTTTTGTTTTATCATAATTTTTTGTATATTTATTGTTTGCTTTACAATATCTAGTTATACATTGTGAAATACCACCTCTAATACCTTTTTCAATCATTAAATACATATTATAATCACTTATTAATTATAGTATAATTTTTGTTAATTTTAACATAGAATCCCAAGCTAATGATGGTGATGTTAGATAATGTGCTGGATCTAATTGATAATTTTTCAAACAAACAGATCTAAAATTTTCAAATATATCAGCTAATAATAATACATCCTGAATATTATACAAATCTGAATAATTACCTAATGTTTTTATTTTTAATTTATTCCAAACTTTTATATAATGTTTATAATCATCATCACTTATATTTTCATTAGTTAAACAACTATAAAATTGATCTTTTTCTAATATTTTATCATAGTTTAATTTTTCGACATTATCAATAAATTCATATGGAAATACACCTTTAGAAGTTAATATTTTTAAAGTTTCATTATCATATTCAATTATATCATTTTCTTTTATAAATTTATTTATATGCTTAAATTCTTTAAGATTTTTAGCTAATTTTTCAATTGATGTAGCCATAAATCTAAATGTATCTACAAATGAGAATTTTATAAATTTTCTAGGTTTATCACCTTCAAATTCATAACCATAACCAGAATTTACTGAATAGTTTATATATTTTTCATCTGTATTAGCTAGCAAATCAATTTTACCATATTTTTTAGCTAATTCTTTTATAAACAAATGTGTATCATAATTTGAACTATTATGACAGAATATAGGAATACTTTGAGGGAATTTTAGATTTAAATTACAATTTAAATGTGCAGCACCCCTAAATTTTCCTGTTAAATGGCAATGATCTCTTACTTTTATTCTTTTATCATCATCAAAACCACTATTTTCACAAATATGACAAATATCAGTTTTTTGATAATTACTTTCTTCTTCATTAGTTAAATTCATAGGCTTTTTATTTTTTGAATTATATTTTTTAGCTATATATTTAGAAATTTCATCTAAATATTCAAATAATTTATTTGGTACATTTATTAATTCTTCTTCATTTTTTGCTCTATAACAAATAGGCTTATACATTTTATTAGTTACTCTAGATACTAAATAGATTGTAAATCCATATGGTATATGTTTTTGAATTTTATTTGTATATGAGCAATTTGGATTATTTTTACAATTATCAATCTTCTCTAATATACTTTCAAAATCCATATAAATTACATATGGATGTTCAAACTTTTTGTAATAGTTTTTAAAACTTACTTTTTGACCAGGAAATGGCATTATAGGTCTACAAGGTTCTAATGATTTACATATTTCTAAATGATTATTCAAGTCTTTATTTTTGTAGAAATGAGTCAAACATCTTCTACAAATATATTTTTTTGTTTTATGTTTTGATAATTGAGAATATACCAATTTATTTAAATCTGTTATTAATATATAATGACAATTATTACCAATTTTATAATATAATAAATCAATTTCTAATTTTACATTATAATATTCAGATATTTGTAATGGCACTATTTTTTCATCTTCATCAATTCTATAAATATTTATTGACATTGATGGATAGTTATATTTAGAGTCAAACAATCTTTTTTCAAATAATTTAATATCTTTTAATGTTATTGGATAATCAAAACCTTTAAAAATATCATCATTTATATATTTTTGATATTGTTTAACTCTTTCAGCATGTTCATTTGGTTTATCAATAGCACATCTAATTGCATAAATAAAACAATATTCATCTTTATTTTTAAAATTTACACAACATTTTTTATTCTTAATTTCATTTGGTAATTCTATATATGATCCAGCATTTAATGAATTATTTTTAGATAATTTTAGATTTAATTCAACACATCTTTTTAATGACCAACCAGAGCCTTTTGATGGTTGATTTAGTTGTTCTCTAACTATTAATTTCTTAAATTGATCATCAATAAAATCATCTACATTTAAAATATCTGAACTTTTTATGCAAAAATACATATTACTATTTTGAATATCACCATTTATTAATTTTCTTTCATATTCACATTCTAAAGCCATCTGTCCTTTAATATTTTTAAATTTTTGTTTTTCTATCAATTTTTTTATTTCATTTCTTTGAGTTTCTAAATAATCATTAATATCTAAATCATCATTTGAATTTGTTAAAATATAATCTTGAAAATATCCTTTTAATGACTAAGCTTCTTGAATATTTATTATATTTTCTTTTGGAATTGGTCTATTTTTAAAATAATCATTTAATAATCCAATTAATTCTCTTCTAGTTTTATTAACAATTTTAATACTATTTTTAATTGCTAAATTTTGAATATATTTTAATGATCTATATTCTAAATTATTTGGATTTTCTTTAATTTTGTTTAATCTTTTAATTAGTTCATCTCTAGATAAATTTTCATAATTTCTGACAGATAATTTTTTTGCAATTTCATTTAATTTTTCAATATTAAATAATGAATAATTTGTAAGATCAAATGTTTCTTTAATATTTGTTAATTCATCTAAAGTTTTATTTTTATAATTATATATATTATTATTTTTACACCAATGTTTTAATTCAAATATTTTATTATCATATTTTTGTTTATTTAATAAATGTTTAGTTGAGTTATAATGTCTATCATAATTTTTATATAATATATTTTTATTACAGTAAGGACAATTAATATTTTTATTTGTTCGTTCCATTTATTAGAAATAATTTTTACTTGGAAATAAAACTCTTAAAAATATGAGAAGTTTTTCCACTTTTTTCTAGGTAATTTATAGTTTAAATTGTATTTTTTCAATCAATAGTCAACTTTTCACAAGTTAATTTAAATTTTCTAGAGTATTTTTTCAATAAAATCAATAATCAACTTTTCACAAGTTAATTTAAGTTTTCTAGAGTATTTTTTCAATAAAATCAATAGTCAACTTTTCACAAGTTAATTTAAATTTTCTAGAGTATTTTTTCAATAAAATCAATAGTTGTATTTTCATAAGTCAATTTAAGTTTTCTATAGTATTTTTTCAATAAAATTTAAACTTTTTTAAAACAAGTAAAATTATTATTTTTATCATATTTTTAAATTTTCTAGTTTTGTTATATTTTTGTCATGAATTTTAGTTTCTAAATGTCTTAAATAATTATTAGTCCATTTAATATTTCTTCCACATTCACAAAATTGTGGTTTTAAAAACATTTCTCTAATACATTGTATACAAATTGCTTTTTTTCTATCTTTACTATAATGATAATTATTAAAATTTGAAATATCTTTAATTTCTTTACATTTATGACATTGTTTTTCATTTAATTCAATAACTTTAATATTATCATATAATTTTTTATAATACAAATCCTTACATTCTTTACAATAATGATATAACCCATCTTTAGTATTTTTATCTTTATAAAATTTAGATATATCTTTATATAATTTACACCTTAAACATTTCTTTTCCATTTATATAAAATAAAATTTACAAATTGGTTTTTTTTCAATTCATATTCATAAAAATTTCCAATAATATCTTCATTATTTTGATCTTTTATACTATATGTAACTGGATTTGTATTATTAATTTTAGAAATTATAAATATTTCTCTAGACCAATTATTTTTATATTTATTAGAAAATGTTGATTGTTTATTTCCAATTCTAACTCTATCATTTATTTTAAATTTTGATTTGGTTATTGTTTTTGGTGGTTTATATTTAAAAACAGTATCTAATAAATCCTTTTCATTATTTTTATTTACTTCAATTGGTTTCATTTTAATTGTTGAATGATATGAATTATTATATTCTTTAACAATTTTTGGTAAAATATTTATCCATCTATAATTTTTATTAATTTCAAATTGTATTTTCATTTTTTCATTTTGTGTTCTATTATACCTTTCTATTATACTTGATTTTTCTTCATTTTCTGTATGATACAATTTAATATCATATTTATTTAATATTTCTTTAAATTCTTTATTGATAAATTCTAATCCTTTATCTGTATGTAAAAGATTAGGTGATTTATGATTAATTTTAATTGCATCCTTAATTATTTCTTCAAATGCTCTAGAAACTGATTTCCCATCTTTTTTCTTTAATGGTTTTGACCAAACATATTTTGAGAAAGTATCTATCACATTTAACATATATTTATAACCATCATTTTCTTTTTCATAATTTTTCATTATAATTAAATCTGCTGCCCATAAATCATCAATACCTAATGTAATTATTTTTCTTTTTAGAAATTTCTTTCTGATTGGAGCATGAATTTCATTTGCTTCAATTATTTGTTCATTTTTAGTTAATTCTTTTTTAATTATAGGTTTAACTTCTTTTTTTAAAATTTTACTTTTATTTGTTTTACAAATTAAACATTTAGTAGCTATTCTATATAATCCATTTTTCTTTTCAACAATTTGTGGATTAATATTTTTAGTTTTTTTCTTACACTTGTGACAATGAATTGGTTCATTCATTTATATATAAAAAATATTTTATACATAAATGAATTGATTCAATTCATTTATGTATAAAATATTTTTTTAATAAATGGATATGTGTTATAGATGTCATAATCAAACTAATTTTACTATTATTGGAAATTGTGTAGGATGTAATATATGTAAAAGAATTATTTATGAAAAAAAGATTAAGAGAAAAAGTAATAAGAATAAACATCTTAAACATATTTTAAGAGAATTTAACCATTTTCAACCATATAAAACACACCAATTAATTAATGAATTATATATTTTATGTATTTCCAATCATTTTGAAATAACACCTAAGAATATAAAATTATTTTTAAAACAAAGGAATTATACAAATTGGATATTTTACTATCAATTTTTAAACAAAATATACAATATTAATTTTGAATTGAATCATGAAGATAAAGAAAAAATTACACTAGTTTTTAATAAATATTTATGTTTTAAGAAAAGTAATATATCATATAAAAAATTATTACCAATGATTTTTAAATATTTAAATATGGATTTTTGTATGAAACCTAATTATGATGATAACTTTTTAACATATCTATCACAAATGAATTTGTAATATTTTTTCCCTATATAAATGGATCTGTTAGAAGAAATTAATAATATTGGAGAATTAAGATTTAAAGAATATAAACCATTAAAAAGTTTAAATTTAAATGAAAAATATAAAATTGAAAAATTTGAAAGAATTAAAGATAAATATGGATATACAATTATTGTTGAATTAGAAAAATGTAAAGTACATTTACCAAAAAGATTTACTAATATAATTGATGATAAAACTGTTAAAGAATTAAATAAAAAAGATTTAAATTTAATTGTCACTGCTTTTAAGACTTTTGATGATAAAGAAACTGCTTTAGTTAAATTTGAATAATTATTTTAGTATAATTATATTGATAATAAATTTTAAATCATCTTGTAAAAAATTATAGTTTTACTGGTTTTAAAAAACTTTTTATTCTGTAAACAATTTCATATAAATTCATGCATATTTATTAAAAATTTCATTAAATTTGCATATTTTTTATGACAATTTGACAAAAGCTGAAAATTGGCCAAAAAGTGGCAAAAATATTGCATAATTGTATTAAAAAACTGTGAAATTTGTTTGATTTTTGATTGTCTCCAAAAGTGTCCTAGGAACCCCATAGTACTATCTACTTATATATATACATATATATATATAAAAAAATTTTAATGACTATTATTTTTGGTCTCTGGGCACCTAAAAACGAAAAAGTAATATGGTCCCGGGCTTAGGTCTTACCATGAGACCTACGGTAATAGCTTATTCCCTATGGGAAATTCGCTAAAATGAGGAAAAGATACTCGGTTGTCCAGTTCTTCGATAAAACTAACCTGTTTAGTACTTGACTATTTTCAAATTTATGAATTCAAAGCATCCTCTTGGGTGGGGGGGGGGGGGCCATGAAGATCTAAAATGTTTTAGACTTGGTAAACTACAAACTTAAAACTAATTCAGCGAACACAAGAAGGGGTATGGGAGTGGAGCCCTCAACTAGCCTGTTCATTGTATGAGATTTTTACGATAATTACGGAATTAGGGCAACCAATTAGAGGGTGGACTCTCGATCCATCCTAACACCTAGAATATTTACATAAATTATTATTATTTCAGAGCTCAAAACTATTTCAGACTTGACTTTTTACTAAATGCCATTGGAAACTCGCTGAGTACATAGTTCTGCTGCGACACGGTGTTTTTTGAAACACCTGTAATTTTGACTGTAATTTAGCTGTAATTTTGACTGCAAAATAATAACTGTAATTTTGAAAAAAGTTAGGCCTACTATGGTATAGGAGGAGAAAGTCAAAATTGTAATTACTGTGATTTTTTTTTTATTTCTAAACAGATAATTTATTTAGCTTGGCAGATTTGGATGTGCAGGTTTACTAATGAAAAAATTATAACTATGTTTTTAAACGACTAATCAAGTTGAAAATAAAATGTCAAAAAGTATTTTATTTTTTCTCTTGATAATCATTGAAAGGATTATCAAATACTTTTTTTTTGTTATTCACATTAAACTATTCGTCGGAAATTTGCTGAGTACATAGGTCAGCTGCGAAGGGGGGATTTTAAATTTTTGAAATACATCAGGACTCCGCCTAACAGGTTCTTCAAGTTCCCATTATTCTCAATTATACCAGTTTTATGTTAAGTCATGATGTTGCTCATTGCATGAGAGAAAAGGAGATTCTACTGACAATTATTTCACAAGGATAACCAAATGTAAATTTGTCACCGTAGTAACTGTTTTTAAAATTTAGAATTTAAAAAAAATTTAAATCTAAAATGGCTCTATTCGAAAAAATTTGTACCGCTCTAAAATTTACCGGAGATATGATGAAAAAAATTTATGAGTCAAACTATTTTAGTTTCTTTTTCTGGCTTTTATCAAGGTACGGAATGTACCTGTTAGTAAAATACATGTTAGGTTACTAAAGTTGTTATAGGGCTGCTGGTAGGAACAAAAAATTCATGAACAGAGAAAGTAAAAAAAGATGCCAAAATTTGCCAAGATCCATGAAGCAAATTTGCCCGGCCCCCCAGGGAGTCCTAGGGAGGCGTTGAAATGGGCTGCGTCGACCCTGGGGCTTCCTGGAGGATGTTGGAAAAACCCCATTCGTCAAATTAGCCGTCACAACTCACCAGAAACATCCAGAGCAGAACTCTACTGAGCGAACAGATGTCATCCCGAGAAATTTGCCCAGCCCCCCAGGGAGTAATGGGGAGGCGTTGGAACGGGCTGCGTCGTCCCAGAGCTCCTTGGAGATGTTGGAACAAGCCCTGAACACCGATCTACCAGCAGCAGTGAAATTGAAGTGTAATTTTTGTATTGGTCCACAGTAAAAAATTTTTTTTAATGCAATCTGTGTTATTAATAAAGTTGATAATCCCTTTAATGAATTTGCTACCAACTGGTAGGCCTAAATATTTTCAAAATTAAATTAATCAGTTTAATTCAAGTGTAACTGCTACTCAAGAAATATTATGATCATGTTTCGAGAAACTAGCCTTCAACTTTTGGGCTAACTAGAACTTTAAAAGTATCAAATTTAAATTAATCAAAAGAATTTATATCCCAATAAAAATCTAATCTACAATCATATCCTATCAGGAAGAAGTTAAAAGTAAAAACTTTTATTTTAGAATCCCTCAAAGCTCAGAAATAAATAAAATGTAAATGTATAACAATTTTGTACCAGGCATATTCACGTACACATTATCATATGAAGGCAATTCATTTATAATCAGATTAGCTATAAATAATTAACTAAACTGAAAGTGCTGAACTACCCAAACCAAATTAACACATACTATTGTGGGGTTCATGTTACACTTGCGATTGAAAGTTTATTGCAGGACATTATGGTCAGCGATACTGTTAATATTGATTCTAGTAAAATTGTGCTCATAATGAAACACTGACATTGGTAATATAAATCTAACTTTTTTATTCAAGCAATAAATGACTTATTTATAAGATTGAAAGAACTACACTGAATGAAGTGGATCTCATTATAAAACAGGAATTGTATTGCGTATGTTCTTGATAATAGAATGAGAGTGACTGAAGACATAATAGTTTCACTAATTTAGTCAAATTATAACACTATTAATGAAAGGCAGAAGACTATTATGGAAAGTGCAAATAAGATCAAAGTTAGAAGTGATAAAGTGGATTCAATTAATTAAGAACTGCAAAAAAGATTTTGGAACTAGAGAGTGACATTGAATTGCATCTAAATAACATTAAATATCTTCAAAATTATCCAGTGGTAAAGAATTGTATTATAAATTAATTAGAACCCAATAAAATTAAAGATAATCATATTGGAGTTTAATTTAATTTTATTGATTTTATTTTATTTATTTATTTTATTTGACTTTATTTCATTTTATTTATATCCACTAAAAAACCTCCTCTACTATTTAGGAATGTAGCCTGGAATTATTTGTTATATTACATATGCTAGGTCTCAACTAGCCTAAGCCCATTGGGCTCACTCCTTGACCAGCCGCACGGCCAGGGGGTCAGAGCCGCTTAGTGGTCCAGATCAGTCTGTTTCCTAAGGAGGATGCACTGTGACAAACAATCGCAGCACCCCGCATCCTCCAAGATCTTTTGGCAGACCGACTCCACCGAATTTGTGTGGCCTCCAGACGGGGCCCTTCCCAACAGGGGCAGCGTAAAAAGGTGTGCTCCGCATCATTGGGAATGCCCGGGCAATGAATGCAGTCCGGTGCAGTCTTGCCCATCGCGTAAAAGTACGACCGAAAATAGCCGTGACCTGTCTGGACTTGGGTCAGGTAGTAGTCCACCTCCCCATGCCACCGTTCAACCCATGGTTGGACCTGCTTTATAAATCGCGGAGTCCATCGTCCTCGGGTGTCATGCTCCCAGCTGTGTTGCGACTGCTGGAAGGTTTGGGAGCGCTCTTCTGTTCTTACCGTGTCCTTGCCGATCTCACCTTGTCTCTGATAAATCGCCTTCCTCTCTCCTGCCAAGAGCTTGACAGGGATGACTCCAGCGATCACAAGGACGGCAGCCTCGGACACTGTTCGGTAGGCGGAACACAACCCAAGTGCCGCTTGAACCCAGGCTAGTCGCAACCTGTAAAACTCTATTTAGAGCGTCTGCACACACCTCTGCTCCATAAAGAGGCAAGGACTGGACCGCAGACATCAATGAACGTCTTCTGCTGGATCAAAGACCTCCGACATTGGCCATCAGCCTACTAAGGTAAGGTAATACCTTAGCGGCCTTGTCCGCCGTACGGCATATCTGATTCCTCCAGCTTAACTTGGTGTCCACCATAACCTCGAGGTATTTGGCAGTACGGATTGATTGGATCAATTCCCTTCCTACTCAAAACGGGACGACGGTGTCGATCCTCTTCTTCGTGAAGATCACGATCTCTGTTTTACTGAGAGCAAGCAAGAGACCTTGATCGGACATCCAGGTGTTGACCACACACATGACTTCGTTCAACTTTAGTTGGGCAAGCTCAATGTTGCGTGCAGCAATGAGAGCTGTGACGTCATCGGTGTACCCAACGAAAGTGGTTTCGTCTGGTGGTTCAAATGGGTTTTTGGCATTTTTGGACCTTAATTTTTAACCCTTCCCGAGCGGCGGCCACTGCGCGCGGCCGCACTCACTAGGCAAAAAATACTTTGATTGGGGTCAAAAAATAGATTTTGAAATTTTGATGTTTTCCCATTTCCATCTGATGGTTGAAATTGATTATGCACACTTTTTTCGTAAAAATAATTTGTTTACAAGTTTTACGACCATATTTGTTCTATTATAACTACAACCAGTAGTTCTATTATGTCCTCTTCAAAATTCGGATCAGTCAACCTAAAAGTCATTTTTACTAAACATCATAGCACAGTCTAATCCACTGAATATGTTACGCTAACCTTTATCTCACAAGACGTAAACAAATACTGTCTGAGCATGCGAAACAATAACACGAGAATGACTCAGCTGGCCGGTAGAACAGATGTTTCAAGATCAGTGATGCCAACCCAGCAAACATAAATTTACCAATGAAAAAAAAATTATTAAAACAATAATATTCATTTATGGCCTAATGTAACTATAGACAGCCAAAAAACATTTTTTATATACCTAAATGACGATTTAATTATTTGACGTATATGTATGTCAAATGCTCGTGAACTTCAGATTGAGTTGCGTATATGTACAGCAAACGCTCGCAAGTCATTATAGTCGGGGGCAATAGAACAGGCGGGTGAAGGTCAAGCTATTTAACATGTAGTTAAATGGGCAAAAATCAGCTGGCTTATTAAAAGACTTGACCTTGACACGCCTGTTCTATTGCCCCCGAGTATAGCGTCGTTGGCATATATATACGTCAAACGCTCGGGAAGGGTTAAAATTCATCATTTTAACCAGAAACCATTTAAAAGAGCTTAAAAAACAAACAATTTGGTATTTTGAATTTTTATCTTAGCGTAACTGGTTACGGGGAAAATCCAAAAATGTGTTTTCCATGTTCTTTTTATGGGAAATCAAGAAAATCCTATATCTTGCTTACTTATTTACATAACATAATCAAATTTGGTAGGTACATTATCTAGAAAAGGTTTAACTTATGGTACTTGCTTACAAAACCCAAATTGTGGCAAACCTACATACTCAACCCCATGGGGTTTATGGGGAAAATAAAAATTGCCAGAACGTGATACAATTTTGTGCTTACATTTACCAATTATTGATTAACTAAAACTAACAACACCCAATGGCAGCAAACCTAGATACTCGATCTTATGGTGTTTTATGGAGAAAGTAATCTGAAATTCCATTGGAAATTCGCTGAGTACCCAGGTCTGCTGCGACGGAGGTATTTTGTGATTACTGATGTTCACAATACCTATTGGATTGGTCGGATGTCTTTGATTTAGAGCTAAAGTAACATTTGTTTTGCATTAAAATAAATTGCTTGATTTTGAGCAACACATATCCTAGTAAATATGAAACTGGAAGTGTGGCATTAGCGTAATCTCAACAAATCTTTAAGAAATTTAGTTTTAGACTAAAGCAACATTTTAACGATAAATCCTAGGGTCCATGCACATTATATCAATTATACCAAAATTATTTTCTTGTTACCTAAAAAAATAATGTTGTTTCATAGCAATGAATGTTTCAGCCTGCAAGCAAGCCTGGCCTACTCCTTACGAAGATGTTAAAATCCACTCATGGTGAAAGGCGTGATTTGACAGGAAAAAGAAAAGATTTGTCCATGTCAGATCGACGCAGGCTGGATTCTGCTCAAGCTGATGCCATCAAAGCGTACCGTCTAATGAAGGCCAAGCGCTCCACGGCTGTTACATAATAATGGGCTTGGGGTCGTTATAATTATAATAAAAAAGTAAGTTGTACTGTCTTTCTATTCTCCTTCAACCCTAAGTAACTTTGTGGCTACATCCTGGGTAGTAGAATTGACAATGACAATTTTATTTAAACCTTTCAAAATTTAATCTTCCAATTCAGTGAACCAAGAAAATTATCTTTTAAAATCACTTTTTTTTACATCCGAGAAAATATTTTCAAAATTTTACTCACAATGAAATAATTTTTTTAATTTCTCAAGATGAAGATGCTCCTTTTTTGTATGTGTTTGATCTGCTGATATTTGATACTCTTAAGATCAAACTTACATCTGATGCAAGAATTTCGTTGGCGATAGGAATCAAACAAGGAATCAGGAACTTTTGTTGTACACTCTTCACAGAACGAGACTTTTTCAGTAGGGGGGCTTTGAGTAGGGGGATGTAAAAATTGTAAACAAATTGCTCAATCCCTTATAAAGTATAGACTTTGAAAATAAATTTAAAGTAAGCTAAAAACATTTAAATATTAAAGGCAATCTGTTTTCCTCCTAACGATAACTTTGTAACCTTGATAACTTTGTAACTTTGATAAATTTGTATGTAGTTCAAGTATTCTATTTCTTTTCCATTGAATAAATTGTATTATACTGTATATTTGTTATTGTTGTGTTGTTTGTGTAATGTCTTAAATTCTTTATTAAATGGGATCAATACTTTAACCCGTGTACATTTATTTAAATAAACGGTATCAGATAACTGACACATACTTTCTCCCAACAATATAAAAACATGTGTTAAAAGCTTTAAACATTAATGTCTAGATGACTCTGTCGGATAGCTACCAGCTGAGCAGCGCGAGCTTGACCCTACGCGCATCTGTGACTTTTAACAACGTACTGTGTTTACCGCTAAATGAAAAATTGTATTTTCTCCTCAACCACTTGACGTAGAGCAATAATTTAAAGTACTGGATTATTTAGTTTTTTGAGCTTGATTTAATGGTGATAAGTAAAATTTATTTTGAGACAACAGCTATTTTAAAAATCAAAAAAATTGATTTTTTTAACACTTTTTACTCCATAACTTTTGAACGCGCATTTTCTCGGAGATGCGGGTGGTGTCATTTTATTCATCATTTTAAGCTTAATAAACCACAAAATTTTAATCAAAATCGTTAGAGCCGTTTTTGAGAAATTTTGATTTTTGACGATTTTTGAGGGTTTTTGGGGGTAAAATACCCTTAAAAATCAAAAATTCAAAAAAATGAAAAAAACGCCTGGAATTATTGTGGATTTGGACCTATATACCAAATTTCATTAAAATCGGACCATTAGGGCATTCTCTAGCTCTGTTTACATCCTGACACACATACACACACACACACACACACACACACACACAGACATCACTCCGAAAACCACTTTTTTGGACTCAGGGGGAACCATAATGGATATATACACCAACAACTCAAATTCGAAAATTTTGACGAAAACAATACTTTCTCCATATACTATGGTATAGGGGGAGAAAGTAAAAAATTAACAATCTGAATTTCATAAAAATCAGAGTTTTTTTACTTGTGAACTTAGATAGTAAACCCTACCTGGATTGGCAGACCCGGTATGCAGAAGATTGTCAGGGAATATTACGCTCCAACTAGTTGATATTTATAGTCATTTTATCAGTTATGTCTCTCACCAGTCAGTATTAAGTGTTAAGTTGAGATTTGATGAGTTGGTTTCTTCCTTAAGCAAAGTCAGATGTGCGTAAGTAAATGAATGTGGGACTCGTTGTCTCATTGAACCCAACTAGCCAGCAAGACTACTGACCATCTTAGTCAGCATGGTCCTCGGCGCAGTCATGGCGCACCGCTGCCAATTGGTGATCGTTGAGAAGATTGCGCGAGACTAACCTGTGTGTGCCAGATCGCCGCTCTCTACCCGGCTGCTGCGAGTGATTTTGGTTGTGACTTCAATTCTCTTGATAACAACCACACTACCCAAGTGTCTTGTGGATTGCAGCTCTTCGAATACGGCGTCTGGCATTGCAGCCGCAGCGATCGATTTTACTTACATTGGCTAGCAACGAACATTAAAAGGTTTTATATATATATTCCCCCCCCACAATAAATAAAAATGGTGAAACACACGGAGCATGTCTAATTTTACCAAGTTAACAGAAGATGTTTTTTCAACACAGACGCTCTGAAAGTTGTTGCTGAATCTATACTTACAAATATCTGCCTCCATCTGAAAGTGTTAGAAACTAATCAGCTTGATATTATACTGAAAGATCTTCAATCAAATATTACCACCTTCAGCGTCTGAATGGTGCTCCAACTTCTGATAGGGATTCTGGGGCGGTTATTAACAGAGCAACATTTTGACTCACAAATCCTTTTTGGAGCAAAAAAAAAAAAAAAAAGCAATGGCAATATGATTACAATGCTTCATTTAATGAACTTGACATTATTCGTGAAGAAAAATACACTGCTTTAAAAAAGAACAGTGACATATTATGTAGCTTAACTGATGTTAAAACTAAGTTAGAAATTAAATCTGATGAATCATTGCATTCTCTCATTAGTGAGAAAGATTAAATTATTGCTAGTCTTTTGTCAGAAATTGAAATTTGTAATGTTCAGAAATCGGAATTGGCTGGTTATATTATTGACTTTTAAGTCCTCAGTTAAAGTAGCTGAGGAAAACTGGCTTTAAAGTTTATGGGTAGATGATAGTATTCTTGATTCTTACTTTCAGTCTTTTAATTGTTACAAAGACACAGCTTAAATAAGGTAATTTGTATCGGTTCCTCTCAGGGGCGGACTGGCGGCTCTGGGAGCCCTCGGCTGAAATATGTTCGGGGCCCCCTTAACACCTCATACAAGCCCCTCCTCTGCCCAACCCACAATAATCTGAATTAGTCTAATCGTTATTTACAAGCAATTTTCACTGTTGGTCTAAAATCTTATTAATCATAAATTATTCAACATATATTTGCGAATTATAAAATTGACTCATATAATCTTAGATGGTTTTATACAGGGTGATGTCACGTAACTCTCTGGACAACATTATAATGTTACTGATTAGATCAAGACAAATACATTTCACCATAGGAACATGGTCTTCTGGGCCTAGTTTCCTGTCTTATCTGTCATTATGTGTTTTATTTACCAAACAATCTATAACTCCTAAGCAGTTCAAAGTACATCATTACATTTTTCAAATTGTTTGTCTTATTACAATCTATCTTGGAGCTAATTTATACCTAAATATCATTGACCGTTTAAAAATGGCGGCCAATTACAATATTTGATGCCCAATCCCATGAAAACCGTTAACAAAAAATTGCAAAATATATTAAAGTTGCCCATTATATAGATTTCAATGATACCTTCAAGATAAACCTAGTGCCAGTAAATCATGGATTTTTTTAAATGGAAAAATAGTATCCTGATATTATTTTTATAATATTAATTTAAGTTACATACTTCGCCCATTATGCTGCCCTCATCCTACACAAGAGTTAAAAGAAAGTAGGTCCTTGTGTAATTAGTGTATATATATATATATATATATACATTTTCATGAACACCAGCTTCCATGTATGGTTGTATTATATTAGCCTCCAGAGACGATAGGATTTACCTGACCTTTGCTCAACAAAACCGTCTCCTTCATTAATTAAATAAAAATGTGGTTTAGAAGTCTTAATAAGACCTGTACTGTGTAGGAAATGGCTACTGTAAAGTTAGAGTCATCCAAATAATGTCCTTTTACGTGAAACTACGAATCCAAAAAACACATACAGTCGACCCTCTTTAATTTATTGGTACATCGTTCTAAAATATTCAGGCAATTTTCTAATGTCAAAAATGCTGTTGGCAATGCTTTTCCACACCCGATTTTATATGCAACATGGCATTTATTTATCAGACTAGACTTCACTGCTATTGCAGCGACTTTAATAGTCCTTGATATAAGCCATATACAATGTTTGATCGGCGTTTGAGGTCGTTTAACGTGGTTTGAATTCATCGCTAGCGGCAGGTCTTCAGGGTCAATCACCACTGAGAGGCAATTAATCTTCAATCACCCTTTCTGGTTGACGGGAGAAAAAAATTGCTTTAATTTTAAAAGGTGGTATAACCAGTGCTCGATTTCTAAAAAGAGGTAAGGGACCTGTAAAGGAACTGGCTCACCACAAGCAATCCCCCGGAAGATTTTTTAAAATTACTCTTAAGTTGCTATGCAGCGTTTTTAACGTACCTGGGAATATTTTTGCAGCTTTTTTATGACACTACAGTTTTCAAATTTTTCAAAATACAGTTTTAAAGATTTAATAAAAATCATTAAGCCTTTCGGGAGCAGGCATGTTTCATACTGACTAACTTAAAAATGTAAAATCTAGATAAGGCCTAGTATTTCTGCAAGCTTAAAATATCCGGGTTAAGAAGAACTATATTGTATTCTATACTATAATATATTGTATTAAAAATTTTTTATTGAACATCCAATATTATTTGAAAGAAAACTAAATTAAAGGACTGGGATGAAACTAAAACTACTAGAGATCGCCTCCTGATCGAATTCGATCAAAATTTTGGTTGATCTGGACCCAAGAAGCTTAAAAACATTTTAGAAGTAAAACATCTGTTCTTCCTGATTTTCTAGCAGTTGTTTTTACAACAGCTGTCTAATGATTCATTCAATTCTCCTTTCTCCATAAGATTAACATTGGAACTTTGAAAGCCTGTGGGGCGCAGCCCTGGATTCCGATGTGAATTAGAATGTGATGCTGCTCATCTACAGGACTATACCTTTCTAATGGTATGCGCGGATTTATCCTACGATGCACACGAGCTGAGAAAAAAGGAGGAAATGAAACATGCTTGCGTATTAATATATAGATTATTAATGTTAATTTAACAAACTATACTTGACTTTAAGACTTTCCCTTAAATTCTAAAATAATTTTTTTAAATAAATTTTTTTTTTTTGAAAAAAGGTACGAGAACGCCGTTATAAACATTTTTGTCCACAAATAACTTAATAATTTACCATGTTGAAAGTTTTTTTTCAGGAGGAGTGTAGACTTTTCATGCAGACTTCGTGGACCTACATGGTACACTTTCGTTGCTCAATCAGTTACATAATCTATAGTCCAGTAAATTTGTCAGAAAATACGGGGTTGCCGTGCAAAAGGTCAGGTAGTTCTGATTTTTTGATATGTTGTTAGTGTTGGGCCCATTACATAAAATCCAAGTTTTCGACCTCGAGGTGCGACCGCGCGCCACGAGGCGCGCCAGGGTCAGTCCATGTCAAATCAACACAGTTTTTATTAAATTTTTACCTCACCATCTCAGATTTGGTTGAAATTTGGCATACTAGTAGCCTTTGTAGAAACTAAGAAAAATACAAAATTTCATTGAAAAATATTTATCCGTTTAGGATTTAGAGCTTTGTGAAGTTCCCAAAAAACGCCAAAAAAAGCTCGGCCGACTAAATTTTAAACTGCAATTTCAGCTCTCCTAGTTGACTTAGAAAGATGGGAGTGGTGTCATTTGGTTGCATTTTGTATGCCCTTTCATATGATATACATCACAATATATGTTAAGATAAAATTTTTTTTTCCAAAATCGAATTCAAAATTTTAATTTGAAATTTTGAAAAATGCGTACTTTTGAAAATTTTCAAAAAAATATATGTTTTTTACTATGTTTCTATAAGTGTATTCCCAAAGTATAATAATGGGATTCCAATGGGTTCATTTGTATTAAAATTTTATAGGGAACACAGTTTTGACGAAAATGCGTAAACTATAGGGTTTTAGAGTCAAAATATGCGAACTATTTTTATAAAGCTAATTGGAGAAACATTAAAAAGCATTTTTGATATGTTTTTAATAAGAAAGCCTCTATAAATAAAAATTATAGTGTTAAGAATATTTAATTAAGTTGATATACATAAAAGATTTATTTGTGAATAAAGTACACGATATTAACAACCTCATATCGTTTCTTTGCTTCCTCAATACTTATGCACTAAATTATATGAATTTTAATTACTATCTAGATGGCTTGAAAAATTACAGCAAAAAATGTTTTAGTATTGAATAATTTGCCTATAATAAAATGGTAGTTACCTTGTTTACGTAAGCTAGACAAATAAAACTTATTTGTCTAATTGCTTCAGTGCTTCATTTGATTTTGCAGTGTCTTCCTCAGAAAGTTTGTATATTCTTCCTGTGGGTGTAGTAGGGTCAACCGTGCACAAAATATCATTTAAAGATGTCCACAAAATGTCAGGTTTTCCACTCGGGTATGAAAAAGATGGGGAAGGACCAGCTGGATGCAGAAATGTGACTTTTACTTCGTCTTCACTTTTATTTTTATCTACCGTATAAGCTAGCCACCATTTATCATCATATTTAACAGTTACATAACCGTTAACATCTGCCATTGACATTTTCCCAATTAGTTTTGTGGTGCTCACCGTGCTGTAATTTGTGTCATAAGAAAAAGCTTTGACTTTGATTTCGGTCAAGTTGTTTTTAATGGGCAAATAGGCATGGAACTGTTGAGTTCCTTTTATGGTCTGTGCTTTTTCAAACCTTGTACTCAAAAATTTTTCAGTATCTGTATACTCTTCTTGCTTGACAAACTCAAAGTTAACACTTTTAATATTTTGGATCGACCAATCAAAAAGTTGTTGAGGCGTTAGTATTTGATTTTCATAAGGTCTCTGAAGGCTTGCCCTAGTAGCCAACCTTTTTACTGTCCCACCCACACCATCACATGCTCCCTTACCATGAGCTGTAGCCGAAAAGTGCCACTCTGCCTCTATTCCAAAATCTTGGAAATGGAAGTACAGATTAGAAAAATTCTTTTTATTTTTGTACTGCGCTGCACTTCCGTCGGAAAAGTAATAGATTTTCTCAATATCAAACTAAAAGTAACTTTTCAAAAACTAAATGAGCTTTTTTTTGAAAGCAGTAGACAGCTGTTGTATTGTGCTCGAGACATTCAGATATAATAACATAGCTGACATGTTTTACTTTGTCGTCTTGTTTATAATAAATTACAAATGGGTGTATTGTTACATAGTCACTTGACCAGTGGTAACTCTGGGCTTCATCTTGAACAACAAATGCATAGTTTTTTGAAAAATCGAGTGTGACTACACACTCATTTTCTTTCAATGTTTCTTTTACCTCGTTCATAAAAGAGCTTTGTTGTTTAGCTATAAAATCATGGCGAACTAACAGACCAAGTTTGTCGCATAACATCTCAAGGAATTCAGTTGAGCTTTTTTGAATTATCTCAAGATTGCACTAGTCCACTGCAACCCATTGCCGAAAAGATATATTTTCAATCATATTTTCCTCAAAAACATTTTCTAATGCAACTGATATTTGATTTGTTCCAGGGCAAGAACTGCAAACACCCATGATATAATCAATAGATGGAGGGTTGCATAAAATATGAAGCTATATTTTAACATAAAATAGGGTTGCATAAATGAATTAAAAGCCTACATAAAATAATTGTAGACCAACTTAATTAAACAATTTTAACATTATAATTTTTATTCATACAGGCTTTCTTATTAAAAGCATTTTAAAAGTGCTTTTAATGTTTCTCCAATTAGTTTTGTTAAAATAGTTCGCATATTTTTACTAAAACCCTTTAGTTTGCGCATTTTCGTGAAAACTGTGTTCCCTATAAAATTTAAATACAAGTAAACCCATTGGAATCCCATTATTATACTTTGGGAATCCACTTATAAAAACATAGTGAAAAACATATATTTTTTTGAAAATTTTCAAAAGTACGCATTTTTCAAAATTTCAAATTAAAATTTTGAATTTGATTTTGAAAAAAAAATTCTTATCTTAACATATATTGTGATGTATGTCATATGAAAGGGCATACAAAATGCAACAAAATGACACCACTCCCATCTCTCTAAGTCAACTAGCAGAGCTGAAATTGCAGTTTAAAAAATAGTC
Source organism: Neoaliturus tenellus (assembly GCA_030545055.2). Taxonomy (NCBI): domain Eukaryota; kingdom Metazoa; phylum Arthropoda; class Insecta; order Hemiptera; family Cicadellidae; genus Neoaliturus; species Neoaliturus tenellus. The sequence continues at coordinate 9,420 of JAQYXR010001468.1, read as the reverse complement.
GGCCGAGCTTTTTATGGCGTTTTTTGGGAACTATACATAGCTCTAAATCCTGAACGGATAAATATTTTTCAACGAAACTTTGTATTTTTCTTAGTTTCTACAGAGGCTACAAGTATGCTAAATTTCAACCAAATCTGAGATGGTGAAGAAAATCCTTGTGTTGATTTGACATGGACTGACCCGCCACTTCTTACTAAAATATCGAAATTCTTACAAATCCTAAGGTTTTTTGGTCTTAATCGCTTGCCAATAATTTTACAGGAAATATTACATTATTATATTAAAGGAGGATAAATTTGTGACATTTTGAGCCCAACAACACATGTAGCGTAATTAATGACCGAAATACAGATCTTCAAAATAAACCAATTTCCCAAAGATAGATTTAAATGGTGTATTTTTTTTCAATATTTCCACTATATAGTTGTTTCAAGCAAACACTGTATAGATTTATGGTGTTTGTTATGTTATTTTCTATAGATAAATAATACGAGAACGCATGAATGAAACTAAGAGAGGAAGAATATAAAGTTAATTTGTAAGAATTTTATTTTAATAGGCTTCAGAGGTTAAAAAAAATGGTATTGGAAAAAACTATTTTTTCAAATCAATGAATGCCCTACTTGAGATAAAACTAACGTCTAAAAAAATTTACTTAATTCCATATTTATAACGTAAACTTTGACAGTAGTCCACATAAAGATAATAGCATACTTAAAGTTTTCGCATTTTAGATAGGCCAGGATAACCGAGCTAGAAGTAGCAGGCAATGGAATTATTTACATTTTGATAATTGCTAGAAAAGATTTTAAAGAAAAGTTAAAATGCCTGCCATTTCCGGCTGCGTTGTCTGATTGAGGTCAGGTTTGCAGCATTGTGTTCTGTTAAGTGAGACCTTTAATATGTGGTACACATTGCCCTATGCTTACCTTTAAGATTTTCTTGTAGGCCTAACTCCTAGTGGGCCGTCCCCCATTGGGTCTAAAAAGTCACATTGTACCACAAAATGAAGTACTAATGGCCAAATATTAATGTTTGAAGTTCCATTCCTCTAAGTCATCCCTTATAGAAAAAATAAGAGGGGAAGACTTTAAAATTCAATAATGTTTGTACTGAAATTGGGCCAAGAGCGGAGACTTTTTTCACTGTCGCCATAAAATAAAATGCAATATTGCTCGTTATCCTCAAACCGAACATAGTGATATTATAAATCATTGTTTTTTTTTTTTTTTTTTTTTTTTTTTTTGAGGGAGAGGCAGGGAAAATGCATTACGCACACAAGTGGCCAGCCTGTAGTGTGGGACTCCCCTAAAAAACGGGTTTACCCACTAAAAAACCTCCTCTACTCTTTAGGATTCTAACCTGGAATTGTTTATCACATTACGTCAGGCTAGGCCTAAATTTGGCTTACGCCCATGGGGCTCGCTCCTTATCCAGCTGTTCGGTCAAGGTATCTGGGCCACTTCGTGGTCCAAATCGGTTTTCTTTTCCAGGAGGATACCCCGGACGAACTGTGACAAACAATCCCAGTTGCCCTCATCCTCCATAATCTTTTGGCAGACCGTGTCCACCGAAAAAACACCGAGTTTTCTTGTGGCCTCCAGGCGGGGCCTTTCCCAACGCGAACAGCGGAAGAAGGTGTGTTCCGCGTCATCGGGAACGCCCGGGCAGTAGATGCAATCCGGTGAACCGGTCTTGCCCATCCGGTTCAGGTACGACTTGAAGTAGCCGTGACCTGTCAGGAACTGCGTGAGGTAGTAGTCCACCTCGCCATGCCGCCTTTCCACCCATGGTTGGACCTGCTCGATGAGTCGCGCAGTCCATCGTCCTCGGGTGTCGTGCTCCCAGCTGTGTTGCCACTGCTGGAAGGTTCGGGAGCGCTCTTCGGTTCTTGCCGTGTCCTTGCCGATCTCGCCTTGTCTCTGGTAAATCGCTTTCCTCTCCCCTGCCAAGAGCTTGACCGGGATGACTCCGGCGACCACCAGGACGGCAGGCTCGGACACTGTCCGGTAGGCGGAACACACCCGGAGCGCAGCTTGACGCTGAACCCGGGCGAGTCGCAACCTGTAGCACTCCTTATCTAGAGCGCCTGCCCACACCTCTGCCCCGTAAAGGAGCACGGACTGGACCGCGGACATCAACAGACGTCTTCTGCTGGATCGGGGACCCCCGACATTGGCCATCAGCCTACTAAGGTAAGTGACTACCTTAGCGGCCTTGTCCGCCGTACGAAAGATCTGATCCCTCCAGCTTAACTTGGTGTCCACCATAACCCCGAGGTATTTGGCGGCACGAGTTGATGTGACCACCTCCCTTCCCACTCGGAGTGGGACGACGGTGTCGATCCTCTTCTTCGTGAGGATCACAATCTCCGTCTTACTGAGAGCAAGCGAGAGACCGTGATCGGACATCCAGTTGTTGACCACCCGCATAACTCGGTTCAACTTCAGTTGGGCCAGCTCAACGTTGCGTGCAGCAATGAGAGCTGCAACGTCATCGGCGTACCCAACCAAAGTGGTTTCCTCAGGCATCTCGGACCTCAGGAGGCTGTCATAGGCAACGTTCCAGAGATCCGGGCCGAGTATTGAACCTTGTGCGGCACCAGAAGTGACTTCCATCGTCCGCGTTCCGTCCCTCGTGTCATAAATCAGGCTTCGAGAGCGTAGATAATCCTCGATGAGCCGCAACAGATATGCAGGAATACGAAAGGTGTTGCGAAGCGCATCCAACATATCGACCCACCTTGCCGAGTTGAAGGCATTCTTGACATCAAGCGTAACAAGAAGCACTACTCGGCGGGAGAAATGGTTGTGGCTCTCGGCTCTCTCCACAGCTCTCTGAACTTCGGTGATAGCGTCGATCATTGACCGTCCCTTTCTGAAGCCGTACTGACGGGGGCATAAGTCCCCGGCAGCTTCCACGGCAGAAGTCAGGCGGGAACGGATCAGCTTCTCGAACAGCTTCCCAGCCGTGTCCAACATGCAGAGAGGCCTGTGGGACGACGGCAGCTCGGGATCACCTTTGCCCTTGCTGATCAGTACAAGCCTGGCTGTTTTCCAGGGAGCGGGAAACACCCCTTCTACCAAACAGGCATTGTACATTCTCAACAACAAGTCAGCGTTGATTGAAAATACTTTCTTTAAAGCCTCACTGGGAATCCCGTCCGGGCCAGGAGCCTTGTTGCTCTTCAGGGAGAGAACGGAGGTTTCCAGCTCCTCGAAAGTGAAGAGTGGAACGTCCTCTACCCGTCTGAAGTCAACCGGCGGTCGCTGAGGATGTTCAGGAAACAACGCAGCGACGATCCTCCCCATGGTGGCGCCCTCCATGATGGAAGGTGGAGAGCGGGCGCCGAGTTTCTGCGTTACAAGTTTGTAACCCAGGCCCCACGGGTCGGAGTCAACGTCGTCACGAAGTCTCCTCCAGCTATTCGCCTTGCTCCTGTTGATCGCCTGGCGGAGAGATTTTCTCGCAGCTTTATAGGCCTCCGACTTACGAACTCTGTCTGCAGGAATTCTCGCTCTAGTGGCGGCTCGTCTAGTTCTTAAACATGTTCTTCTGAGTTCCGCAATCTCTTCAGTCCACCAGTAAACGGGTTGTTTGTCGCGTCGGGGTTTCCTTCGCGGCATAGACTGGTCGCAGGCCGAGACGATCAGTTCTATCGTGGATGTTACTAGTGCCTCGGCCCCAGCCTCACCAGGATTCCCCTGCGCTCCCCGAGAGATGACTTCGGTGAACTTAACCACGTCCAGTTTGTTGGTGTTCCACCGGCGTGACCCTTCCCGAGATGCGGAAACTCGACGATTTTCCTGATCATGCAGATCAAACACGATGTATTGGTGGTCGCTACCCGTGTAGTCCTCCACAACCCTCCAGCCAGAGATCCTCGGAAGGAGCGACTCAGACGCAAAGGTGACGTCAGGGATCGTGCCTCTCTGCCCGGGGCGCCGAAAAGTAGGTGTGTCGCCCTGGTTGAGGACGACAAGACCGGCCCTGGCGATGAAATCCAGGATGTATTTCCCCCGGGAGCTGGTAGAGGGCATTCCCCACTCGACGGCCCTGGCGTTGAAATCGCCACCAACGACGACATGCCCGGTGGTGCAAAGAACGCACTCCTCTAGGCTATCTATCTTGTCGCGGAAGTCCTGGACGGCCTCGTTGGGGGTGAGGTAGCAACTGAAGATTGTCACGTCCCTACACCTAACCCAGGCAAATCCTCGGCCGCGACCATGACTCCGCACCAAGACATCCCGCGTATTACGCGCCCAAAGTGCAGCAGTACCGAGGCTGTCGGAGATCCAAGTGTTTGGATCTCTGTCCCGATACTGTTCGCTGATAAGGAGCGCGTCAGCACCAAGTTCTCGGGCGAGCTGATCTAGAAGGTTATCAGCTCCCCAGGATCTATGAAGATTGGCCTGGAGGATGCGAATTACCGGCCGCTGCCTTTTGCCTGTTCAAGTGCGGTTCTGAAGGCACCGCACTGACCAGACCCGGGTAAGTGACCGAGGGCACTGGAGCCTGAATCCTTGCAGAGAAAGCAGGAGGGGCTCGAGGAACATTCCTTGCGTTTGTGGCCCTGGCTTCCACACTGGAAGCAGTTGGCACTCCTGTCGGGCCCTTTACAGTTTCGGGAGGAGTGGCCGAAACCGAGGCAACGAAAGCATCTCGAAACTACCACCCTCCGTTTGAGCCTGCAACTGACCCAACCGACTCTGAGGTGCTGAAGGCTAAGCAGCTTATTGGCGTGCTTTTCGCCCATCTCAGCAACAGCCATCCGGAGTTGACTTCGGTTAGGCTTTGTCAGCCATACCCTCACTCCATCAGCCGGTATCTCCGGGAGTGCCACCTGGATCGCACGGGTCACCTCGTCTTCGGTGGAGAGGGCATCAAGGTCCCGAATCTCGACCGAACACTTCGGTTCTAGGGCCTTGATGGAGCCTTTGTCCCCAAGTGCAGTCTTGAGGGAAGCGGCAAAACCGATCTTGTCACTCGACTTCCCCAGTTCGAGGAGGACATCCCCGTTCTGGGTTCGCCGAATAGACTTGATAACGGTGTCGGTCTCCTCCGGTTTGGCCTGCGATCTAATCTGACCCAGAACATCGGCAAAAGATCGCCCCCCTAAGGGCTTAATCAAGATTGCCTCCTTCCTGGGCTTCTTAGGCCTGGGTTGTTTAGGCTTTCTGACAGACTTGCCAGAGGCCTCCCCAACCGGGTTTGAGACTTGCGTCCGCTCCACCCTCGACGCACTTTTCGAAGCTGCCTCCGCTTGCTTCTGCCTCCTCCTTTCTTTCTTAGACAGGCGCGTCTTCCAGCCCCCCAAAGGTGTCGAGGCAGAGTTTTCTGCCAAGGCAGGATTAGCCGCCGGAGCAGGAACCTCTGCAGGAGTAGCCGCTGGAACAACGACAGCGCCCGGGATGGAATGAGCAGCCGGGACAGGAGATGTCTGCGATGATGCAGTGACAAAAACCGGCCTCGGCGCCAAGTCCAACTCCCCGAGCTCAGGGCTTCCCGATGATGAACCGCTCTGCCTCTTCTTTCGCTTTCTGGCTTGAGTCTGGGACTCAGCCAGATGAGCTTGAGGCGAAGCAGAGATGACTCGGTTCGTGACATCGCGCTCCTGTTTCACTGCCTTAAGCCTGATTTTCCGGCATTCCTCGATTTCGTCTAGAGAATCTTCGAGTTTCGGAATCCCCTCTTTTATGGCCTTGTTTACGTTCTTTTGAATTAAGAGGGCCTTGGCCATCTCCTTCAAAAGAGCTTTCATCTTCTTCAGACATGAGTCTTCCTCCTCGTGGGCGTCGTCCTGCTGCTGCCGAAGCATTTGCAGCTCGAATGCCGCACGAAGAGGGCTCTTCCTGGGAGGTATTCCATCGAGCCTGGGTTTTGAGGTTTCTGCCTCGGTCACCTTCATCGCTAGATTGACATCCACTTTCTCCTTTTCAGGCTCGGACGACGATCCGGCGTCACTTACCGTCTTGAACGGTGCCGGTGGGGGGGAGGTTTTAATTCCCCCTGTCGGCGTCCCAGTCTTCGAGGTCGGAGACCTCTGCACAATAGAGCTTCGCCTAAAAGCGGCTTGCTCATTCTCCTTTACGTTCTTCGTGTTTCGGTTGATAAAATCCATGCTTTCATGTCACCAGCGCATCGTGCGGCAAGGGGCGGCCCTTCATCGGCCGAGAGCGGGTACACCCTCGGAGGTCTACCCCCCGTAGGAAATTAGACACCCCTACCCCAGGACTCTGGGGCCCGAACCTCCGTTTGCCCAGCACCGATACACACAAGGTGCCGGACGTGCTGGGGGTCGCACCGTGGCAATGCAGAGTCCGATCCCTGCATCCATGCCGCACTCCCTGACTAAGGTCCGAAGCGGCTGGCTTCTGACGACACACTGGAGGAGACCATCGGCAGTGCGAGGCACACATCAGTCCCTGCAACACAACAGGGACACTCCCAGGACCCCCCAGCATGCGCCGGTCGAAAGAAGGTGGAAAGACACCCTTGATTCGGGGTCGAAAAAAAAGAAGGTGAGCAAGGTTAGCTCAGGAAAGAATAAAGACGGTGAGCTAATACCTGAAAGATGAGAAGAATGGCCTTAGCTCGGAAGAACTGTGAGGAGGGTCTCACAGCTTGGCTCAGGTACCCCGGGGTCGCCAAGAAACACCCGTACAGTGGAAAGCCCACTGCCCCTGAGGGAATTATAAATCATTGTAAAGCTAAAATAATTCTCTACAAACTTCAGATTTACGGTTTTACATACAAACTTCAAACAAACGAGCTGTAAGGGAAGGTTTTTATATGATGTTAAGAAAAAAATCAATTTTTTACATTTGTGTTGATTTTGTCAAAAAACTTTAAGGCTTTTGTAATAAGTGGTAATGGCAATTTTTGTAGTAAATTTTATGGGGAACAAAATAAAAGCAATGCCACTTCGATTGCTTTTCTCCTTACGAAACTGTAGTTGATTTTCTAACATACTGCAACTTTAAATTTAAAAGGGCGTAGGGCGGAAAGCTCAAGGGGGATTTTTCGTTACGTTTGGGAAAATGCACACCTTATCATAGTCTATCAACTGTGAAAATTCAGCCACCCCGGAATCACTTCCGACACGAACCTATTTTGACTGGGCTATTTAGTTATTTTGTTTGAAAGTCTTTATTTCGGTCATTAATTACGCTACATATGTGTTGTTGGGCTTAAAATGTCACAAATTTATCCTCCTTTAATATAATAATGTAATATTTCCTGTAAAATTATTCGCTAGCGATTTAGACAAAAAATACTTAGAATTTGTAAAAATTTCGATATTTTAGTAACAAGTGGCGCGCGGTCGCATCTCGAGGTCGAAAACTTGGATTTTATGTAATGGGCCCAACACTAACAACATATAAAAAAATCAGAACTACCCGACCTTTTGTATACCAAAATGTATAATTTTACTGGACTACTATATCGGAAACTAAAACAATTTGAAATTTTTTAAAAACATTGATTTGATACTTTGGAAAAAACAATTTTACTTTATTGAAAGTTTACTCTATTGATTTTACTTTATTTACTTTATTAATGTTTTACTTTAGAAAGATGTTCCATTTTATCTTGAAGTTTCTGTTTAAATTCTTTTTACAAAAGGGACATTGTAGTATTTTCTCTTTTTTCATATAGTTGGCTCCGTTAAAATATTTATACTTTTCAGACCTGTTTTGATGTTGGGAAAAATTTCTAAACATTTTATATTACTTTAGATGTTTTGGTAAAGGGTGACCCAAAATTGCTAGTTTTTCAACTTCCAAAAATGTTTTTCTTATAAATTAAAAAAAAAAAATCCAAATTTATTTGGGATCAATATAAGTTTTTTTTTTTTAGAACTTTGTAATCTAAATGCATATAAGATTGAATAGGATTAGATTAAAAAGCCAATTAAGATTTTTTAACCACACATAATTAAAGAGTAACAAAAATGTTGAGGCCCTTTAATATGATAGTACCAGGTTAACCGAGCCTTGCTCGTTGGTTTTAATTCACTTTTGCTATAGTTTCATGGTAATGAAGCTAATAACCTAACTCTTAACATTTAACAGCTGTTAAAAACTGCAACAAATTATTGTTCCTTCATTTTGTTTACTTTTAGTTGTTATTTCGTAACCAAAATAGCAACCCATAAGAACAATGTTAAAAATTACGATTTTTAAACTTAATTTGAGACAAAATTTGATTTTTCCTGGGGTTGAGGCTGTTTCTAAACTTGTTTTTGGGCCAAAACACTCTTAAGTGCAAAGTTTAAGCAAAATCTCACAGCTAGATTTCGAGATCGTGGAACACACATCCCTTCAGACATTCCTCGTATTATAGTATAGGATATAGGCCTAAACCATAAAACCGAGTAGTATGTAAAGTAAAAGAAGAGGGCATATTAAATTATTTAATCTATGAAAATAGCTTTGGGAGTGGTGCCACATAAACTAATTTAAAAAATTGTCTCTCCAGTAAGGCTTTTTCATGTTATTATACATTAACTTGTTATAATTCTTTGGGAAGCAAAGTGGTTAGAGGAAACTATACATTCTTCCTACCTTTTTGTACTTATTCAGACTTTTTCCTTATCTTCATGACCACTATAACTTCTAATCAAAACATTGTTGTTGTAACCCAGGTAACAAATAAAATATTTCATTAGTGTCTAAATTCTCAGTCATCAAAATTGTTTGTACTCCAAATGTAAATTCAAATTTACAGTTGTAAACACTCGAAAACACTGTAATGTTATTCCTCATGAAAACAAACAACTATCAGTTTATTCAAATTTTCAGCGAGCATTAAGTGAGATTTTTCCATGTTTCAAAATTTCTAGCAAAAGTGACCATATTGTCCAACCAAGGGAAATTTCTGTGGAATATTTATCAAAGGACACCTAAAATTTTTTTAAACTATGATGCCTCCAGCCCTGAATTTTTTTCCGTTTACTTGCTTATTACCGGATGTGGAAGACCAAGATTTAGGACTACTACTGGATTAAACCTTTTACCAACTTATGACTTATGAACCAGATGTGGAACTCTAAGATTTACGACTACTGCCTGGATTGAACCTTTTACCGAATAATGCGACTGATGACAAATTAGAAGTTTTTTTTACCATTTCTGCCAATTTTGTATTTTGATCAATGAATTCTGTGTCCTAGTTGTATTCTTTTCAAATAAATCAATAGTATAAATTTAGTTGTGTTTTAATAAAAAAAAAGTTTAAATTGTAATCCAGAACACAATCAAAATACTTCTTTCAACTTCATAGAAGATAAACTTAATGCTGTAATAAAAATGTAAAATGTAAAAATCAAAATATGTTGCAAACATACTCTTTTCGTCAGTTAAATGATTATAATTGAGTCTAAATGAATTCGTTTTTAAAAAAATTCAATTAGTTTTC
>JAQYXR010001467.1:0-32328 GCA_030545055.2 Neoaliturus tenellus | reverse complement strand
GATGGTGGAGTTTATGAATACAAATCTTACTTGTCATACAAGTTTATCATCCAGAAGAAGAAAAATGCGATATTTGTGCACTTAATTTGTACAAGTTTATACAAGCCGATCCTGCTGAAATCCATTTGGAAAACAACATTGAAGTCCCTTATTTTTTATGCCTTAAGCTCCATAGCAGTCCACCAAACCCAGCCAAACGGCCCTTTTCAGGGCCACCTAAGACTTAAATTTAGGGATGTAAGCTATTTAGCTTACATGCGACTTAGCAGAAATAAGTTCTGGTACATGGCTAGTTTGATCCGTGTAGTAGTAAGCAAAGGAGGGTTCTGTGTCCATCCCCACTCCTTAGGGTCAATGACCGGACCTGAAAGGTCAATGACCCCCCCCCCCCCGAAAAAATGGAGCCCCCCCCCGCCCCGAAAAAATGGAGCCCCCCCCCCTCTCCCCCACTCCCTTCCCCCACCTCCCGGGCCAATGACCGGTCATGGCCGGCTGCTAACCCCTCTCATTTGCATACCGTTATAAAAGACGCGCCGGCTATGGCTAGTGTTTCATTCTGGTTTCTTCCACCACTCTTGTTGCTTCGCCGCTCTTGTTGCTTTGTTCCTGCTAGTTTTAATATCTTTATTTTTAAAATGCTTCCTTACTTTAATGAAAATTTTAATCCCTCAGAAAATGCAGATGTTTTTAACCACCTGAAGATGGTTTCCAACATCATGAAGAAGATGCTTTCCAAGAACATGAAGAAGATGTGATAGAAGACATGGATAATAGCAGTGAAGATGAAAGTGAAGATGACAGTGAAGATGAAATTGAAATTAATGAACAATTCAAAGTATATTTTATAGAAACACAATTTCCTTTTGATGTAGTTGAAAGATTTATTTTTGAAGCACATAGATGGCTAAAATTTAGGATTCAACATTATAATTGGTTCACCTATTGTCTACAATAACAGTAACTTCTTCCTTCTAACTCTAAATGATCGAGAACAAATTCTTACTTGGGCAGGACGATGTGATGAGATCATACGAACTGAACATTGGTGTTGGGTACTTTGTTGCTAGAGTGGCTTAATAACCACATTACCCTTCCCCACCTCCACCCTTATCCCTTCCCAATCCTTATTCCTTCCCCCTCCCCATATTTAAAATTTATAAAAAGTGGGGCTATGAACCTTCAGGTTTCTAGTCTGTACTCGCACTTTGTGCCGTGAAGTACATCTCTTGTATTTTTTTCTCCACCTTTTAAAATATTAATTTGTTTGAAAAAATGCCTCCTAATGTGAATTAACCATTTTAATTCTCCGAAATTTCCGATGTTTTTTGTACAACCTGAAGACATTTTAAATAATGGTAGTGAGAGTGAGAGTGAAGACGATGATGATTATAGTGTTGAACTTAGTGAAGAACGTAAAGTTATAGCAATTGATCCACCAATTTCTCATTTGATACAATAGAAAAGTTTATGGTTGAAGCTAATAAATGGTTAAATTTAGGATGTTATATACGAATTGACTCTTTTATATTGTATGGTGATAGTCATTCTTTACTTGTCACACCAAATGACAGAGACCGCATGTTGCAGTGGGCACAATCTATGATGGAGTGCTATGAACAAGGTGTAGACACTGGTGGCTATTTTCTTGCACAAGTAGTGTAATAACAAAAATTACCTTTCCCCCACCATACACCCTATCCCTTCCCAATCCTTATTCCTTCCCCCTCCCCATTTTTAAAATTAATAAAAAGGCGGGCTATGAACCTTCAAGTTTCTAGTCTGTACCTACACCTTGCGGCATGAAGATGCTTACTAGAATTGATGGTTTTATAGCCAATGATATTAATATATGGAGTTTGATAACAAACTTACGGATGAAAATTGAAGAAAAAATTATGGCAAACAATGAGCTAGGAGTTATAGTTTTTGTTTCATTAGTAGAACATTTTGAAATTTTGTATAGTATAAAAGTAACAATTAACAATATTAATGAACTATTTCCTTGGACAATTTTTATTCGCAATAAAGTTGAAGAGCAGAAAATTATAGTAGATGTGACAGCAATGAAATATAACCTAGATAGAGAAGAATAGATATAAACCCCCTCCTATTACTTGGTTTTGCAAAAATAGTGGGGGTAGGAGTATATATAAGACTAAGTAAGCAATGCATAGTTTGTTATTTGAAGTAAAAGAAGTAGTAAGGAAACATGTTGTCTAGAGATACTCCATTTATTAATTATTCTCAAGTTAAAGATGTTTTTGAAAGCACAAATGAAATACAGGAAGAAAACATAGAGGAAAATTATGACGAAACTGATAATGATTCTATGATGGAAGAGGAAGAAATGGTACAGATTGAACAAGAACTATTTGAAGAAATGATAAATGATAGTGATGAAGATATAATTAAGGAAGCTATTGAAATATTTATATTGGATTCATCATTGGAATCACCCATATCATCTTTACTGTCTTCTGAATCTGAATCTGAATTGGACTAAGGTACCCCCACTATTTTGAAGAAGTAGTGGAGGGAAAATATCCCCACCACAAGTTAAAAGTTGGTGGGGGAATGTTTATAAATGTGTTAAATATTTGTGCAGGAGATCAGTCTTAAAGAGACTAGTGACCGAAGATGTTTCGTAAAATACCTTTTGATCCTTCATACTACAATCTGTTTGATATACATCGTTTTCCAGACATTGAGGAGAAATTGTACAAGAAATTTTGTTCTCTACTGGATAAACCACAAAAACTACCACCTAATACTTTTACCTACAAGCTACCTATCATGGACAAGGACGATGTAAGCAAAATACCATTAGTTCAAGTCAAATTTTTGGAAGAAAAAATTCTTGTTTGTGTGAGGGAAGTATTTCACAATGATTATTCAAAAAAATTGGCTTTCAACTTTATTCAAGAACATGCGGGATCTGAAAGAGAACAGTATCCCGAACCATATTACAAATATCTTTTCGAGAATGGAGCGAGTGTAACGGTAGAAATAACCATTACATTAGTATAACTCTCCCTACCATTGACGTCTCCCCACCATTGGCATCTCCCCACTACTGACTTAAATTTGATGGATAAATGTATTGACTATCTGTGTAGAAGCTCACTCTTCAAGAAATTGTTGATCAAAATGTTTCATCATGTACCGACTTCTTCCTTCAGGGAAAAACAAAGATTAAAACGACTAGAAAAAGAAAGACAAGACCGAGAAGATATGAAGATGGAATTCAATAGACTACAATTTCAAATACCAGGAATTGAACTTGGAGCACCAAGATTGAAAACTCTCCACTGGGCTGGAAGTTATATCAAATTTTTGAAAGTACAAGTTGAAGCAAGAGATCTAAAATTGAAAAGATTAGAAATGGAAAATCGAGAATTGAAGAAATTAATATCACACATGTCTGGTAATACAACTGTTCAAGAAGGTGAAGAAGAAGGAAAAGAAATTTTAGGAATCTAAATTATCAGCACCCCTTTTAGAGAATAGGGAATAGATCACTTTGTGGTAATGTAATAACATGCCGCTTAGTGATCTATTCCCAGTTCTCGCTTAATATCCGATGACCTTGACCTACATAAAAGTGGTGGGGGTAAGAGCATATAAAGAGATAGTTATGGATATAACTTTCAGTACAAGTCTAACACTATGGACAGCTTGTTAGTTTTGTGTTTACAACAAATTATCAATAATGGGTTTCTTTACCGTTATATAATAACATCAAATAAATGTGAAATACCTCAACCAATTCGTGAAATGGTCATGAAATTTAAGAAGGACAATAGTGGATTTGGTATTTATCTTGCTTTTATTTTTGAAGATGGAACAAAAATGTGTCATGATTGTGGAAAAGCATCTGTTTTAGACTTTGAACAATTTGAAGATGATGGAGGTAAATTAGTTCACCTTGTAAAAGGCCAAGTGATGAAATTTGAAACAGTCAAGAAAAAATGTAACATTTGTGCACAAAACTTGTTTGAATTTATTAAGTATAGTGCATTAAAATCATGATATCCCTTCTACATATGAAGAAGGTGGGGAAGAAAAAGAGTGGGGATTATAAAGTGGTGGGAGAACTTGTATAAATGTAGGCTGTTTGAAGAGACTTTTAATATTGTTGCAGCATTTGTTGAAACAACATGCAGTTCGAAGTTTGCCATTTTTAAATTAAATATGAAGATTGGAGCTCTGTTGCAGGATTTGTCAAGTCTAAAGAAGATAATCAAAAGTTGCTAAATGTACATTGCTATATTCACAATGAAGAAAGTCATGACAAAATAATGGCATATTTAAACACACCTAATGTAACATCAGAAAGCTCTGCATTTATAAAATATTTAAAAGAAGAAGATTTGGATGTGACCCTAGAAGTTTGGTATCTAATTTAAATTATTGTGGTGGGGGAAATGTAGAAGTTATTGGTGGGGGAAATGAGATAAAACCAGCAAAATTGTAGAACAGAATTCACTCTATACAACGATGGAGCATCCTTCCACAACACCTGTATTGGCATCTGTGGATTGGCATCAAAATTATCAACCAAATACTTCAAGTTCAAATTGTTATGAAAATCATCAGCCTAGCACTTCAAATTCAAATTGGTATGAAAATCAGCTGCCTAGTACTTCAAGTTCAATTTGGTATGAAAATCAGCAACCGGCCACTTCAAGTATAAATTGTTATGGAAATCAGCAAACTATTACTTCAACACAAAATTTCTATGAAAATCAACAGCCGACAACATCAACTAATTTTTGTACATCAGTATTTAAAGTATCAAAACCCCATTTGGATTGTAATAAGTTAATATCAGCTCAATCAGGAAGAATCAGGAAAAACACATACATGAGAGAAAGGTGCAAGAAAGAAAGGATAGAATTTACAAAATTACAGTTAACAGTTCCCTCTATTAAAGTGGGATGTACTAGAATACAAACTTTGCAAGCAACCAATGCATATTTGTTGGAATTGTTAGAAAGAATTGAAAAGTTGGAGAAGAAGAATGAACATTGTAAAAAGTAAACACTCATTCCCCCCAAGAAAAACAAAAAAAATAATAAAATAGTAATATGAAAAAAAAAGTAGATGTAGAATAGAGAGCGAGGAATAGATCACTTTGTGGTAATGGACTAACATGCCACTTAGTGCTCTATTCCTCGTTCTCGCGTTATATTGGATGACCTTGACCTACATTAGTAGGGTGGGGGAAATTGAAAATGGTGGGGGAAAGTGTATAAAGGAGAAGCCTACTGTAGAGGAATCACTCTGAAAGTAAACTTGTCAGAAGTATGGACTTGACCACAAGCAAAGAAGAAGATAGAAAACAAAGATTTCGAGAAATGGCTAAAGTAAGAGAGTCAAGAATAAGGTTGAGATTTTACAAACTACAGAGATTGATTCCTGGTGTTAAGTTAGGAGAAATAAGATCAAGAACGGTAGACATGGCGGCTGATTACATCAGTTACTTACAATCGGAATTAATGATAAAGGAAGCAAGAATAGAAGAGCTGGAGCACAAGATAAAACAACATATTGAAACATCGAACAATGAACCTATAAATTGTGTAATAAAAGAAGAAGATGTAAAAGACTTAAATTAAACAAAACAAAAAAATGAACTTGGACTTTGGTTATTGATTGGACACTTCTTAGAGAATGGGGAATAGATCACTTTGTAGTAATGAATCATCATGCTGCTTAGTGATCTATTCCCAGTTCTCGCTTAATCAAAAATGACCTTGACATACTTAGCAAAATATCATATAAGCCGGATCAAAAACAGTTATTCCTCATTTACTGGAAATGGCTCCTGTGGACAACACCGATTATCCAAGGAAATCTATGATTGAAATATTGTATAAAATTCAATTAGAGGATTTAAATATGGAAGAAGATGAAAATAATAGCGAAACTTCAGAAGTAGAAACTATAAATGATATGGATGTGGATGTAACAACATCAGAAGAAGAAAATGCCAATGATGTGGAGAATGAAAATTTGGATATGGATGTAGTAATATCAGAGTCTTCGTCATCATTTGAATATGAAGAAATACATATTGAAACTCCAATTCATATAGAGAATACTAATGAAGAATCTGTTTGTAGAAGATTAATATTTTGTCCAAGACGTTTGTTTTCTTCTGAAAGTGAAGAAGAAGAAGAAGAAGATGAAATAGTAGTGGGGGAACTATTATAAAAGAAGGAAAGGGAGAGCTCATTTCATTTCTTGGCGAAATTTTGAAGAGTGAACACCACCAAACATGTATCATTGCGATAAATGTTTGGAATCGTTTAATGATGATATTCTGTTAGAAATACATAAGGAACTAATTCACAACAACATAGAAGAACAAGAAGAACAAGAAGAACAAAATGAAATAACAGCAAGACCTACAACAACTTTACCAAATTTACAAGTATCAGCTTTACCCGGAAAGGTAGTAATGCATCATAAGATTCAAAATGAAGATTTAAACTTAGAAGAATTTATTAGAGAAGCAAAACCAATCATCAGTAGAACTTTAAAAGAAGAATTAAAAAGATTGAATTTTCTCAAATTTGGATTACTACTAGAAGCTATGTTTATAAATGTACAAGAAGAATTATCACCAAGAGGATTTATAACTAAAAATCAAACTATCATAGGAAGTTCAGACATTGATTCAATAGTTGAAAAATGTATAGAAGAAATATTAACTAAAATTCAGGAACATGAAGGACGAGGATCAGGGTGGAGTCTTATAAGTATTGAAGGATTAAATATAAGAGTTCATAAACATGGATATGGACTAATGGGATCTAGTTATATTCGTTTACCAAAAATAATTGAGGATACAAGATCATGTGTTAATGTGAAAAATCAAGATAACGAATGTTTTAGATATGCGATGACATGTAAATTTGTACCAAATCATTGTAATGAACCAAACCAGCACTATGAAAATCAAAGATATAGATATAACTTTCAAGGAATTAGTTATCCTGTATCACTAAAAGATATATCAAAATTTGAGAAGAAAAATCCCGGCACATCTATTAATGTTTTTGGATTAGATAGTTCAAATAAAGTTTATCCTTTACGTATTGCTCAAGAAGAACTAGCAGATCATACAGATTTACTACTACTAACACAAGGAGATGTATCTCATTATGTGTATATAAAGAAATTTGACTCTCTTGTTAATAAACAACTTTCAAAAAATCGAAACAAAAAGCTGATCTGCAAAAGATGTTTTAATTTCCAACGAGAAGGAAGACAAGGAATGGAATGGTTACAAGAGCACAAAAGATTATGTAACAATAATTATGAAGCAAAAATTATTTTACCTTCAGAAAGCAGAGCATTTGTTACATTTCAAAAAGTTCATCATCAATATCGTATCCCTATAGTTGTATATGCTGATTTTGAATCAACACTAATTCCTATAGAAGATGAAAATTGTGAAGCTAGAAAAAGTGTCAAATATCAAATGCATAAACCAAATAGTTTTTGTTTAATGGTTAAATCAACATTATCAGAAGAACATTTAAACCAATATGGATTAACTTCAGAACCTCTAGTATATCGTGGTGAAAATGTGGAAACAATATTTCTTGACCATTTATATTTAATAGCTGAAAATGTACAAAGATTATATACAAATATCATACCAATGAAACCGATGGAGGAAGAAGAGGAAATTCAACATGAAAATGCAACTCATTGTTTCTTATGTAAAAATGAATTTACCATTGACAATTATAAAGTTAAAGATCATGACCACCTTACAGGTTATTACAGGGGTGCTGCTTGTAATAAATGTAATTTGAGCTATCGTTTACCACTATTTATTCCTGTGGTTCTGCATAACCTCAGTGGGTATGATGCTCATTTTATAATACCTGAATTAGGAAGAGACGATGGTTCAATAGATGTATTGGCTGAAACTTCAGAAAAATTTATAAGTTTCTCTAAAACAGTTGGAAATGTCAAATTAAGATTCTTAGACTCCTACCGATTTATGCCGTCGAGTTTGTCTAAACTTTCTGAAAATTTAAGGAAACAAGATTTTATTGAAACAAAGAAGATTGTAAGTAACGACAAACTGGATCTCGTACTTCGGAAAGGTGTTTTCCCATATGATTATATAGACAGTTTAGAAAAGTTTAATGAAACATCACTTCCGCCAAAAGAAGAATTTAAAAGTAAACTATACGACATGGACATATCTCAAGAGGATTATGATCATGCATGTAAAGTATGGAATGAATTAGGATTTACAACATTGGGAGAATATTCAGATTTTTATGTTAAATTAGATGTAACTTTATTATGTGATATAATGGAAGAATTTAGAAATACATGTTTTGCAGCATATGGATTGGACCCTCTTCATTCATACACTTCACCTGGACTAGCATGGCAAGCCATGTTGAAAGAAACAAATTGTAAATTACAACTTCTTACTGATATAGATATGGTTTTAATGTTAGAATCAGGAGTTCGAGGGGGATTGACACAAAGTGTAACCAGACATGTTAAGGCTAATAATAAGTATCTGCCCGATTATGATGCATCAAAACCAACAACATTTCTAGGTTATTTCGATGCAAATAACTTATACGGATGGGCAATGTCAAATCCCCTTCCATATGATAATTTTAAATGGATAGATCCAGAATCAATTGGAAACATAATGGATATACCAAAGCATGGTGAAACTGGTTACATTTTTGACGTCGATTTTGAATATCCTGAACATCTTCATGATCATCATTACGATTTACCACTTCTTCCAAAGACTGAAATTTCCCCTACTGGAAGATGGCCAAAATTATTAATGACTTTAAACAATAAGTCTAGGTATGTTGGACATTATTGGATGATACAACAGGCTTTAGACTTGGGATTAAAAATTACAAAAATTAATCGAATACTACAATTCTCTCAATCTTGTTGGCTGAAACCGTACATCGACAACAACACAAGAAGAAGAGCTGCTGCTACATCAAGTTTTCAAAAAGATTTCTTCAAACTGATGAACAATGCAATATTTGGCAAGACTTTAGAAAACAAAAGGAAACATAAGAATATCAAATTAGTAACTGATCCAGTAAAATTACAGAAACTAGTGCAACAACCAAACTTTGGTTCATCCGTAATTATAAATGAAAATCTTGTCGTCATTTCTATGAACAAAAAATCAGTTCTATTGGATCGTCCTTTATATCTTGGAATGTCAATATTGGATATTTCTAAAACACACATGTACGAGTTTCATTATAAGAAGATGGTTAATTATTATGGAAGAGATAACATTGGTATTGCATATATGGATACGGATGCACTTATTTACTGGATTAAAACAAATGACATGTATGAGGATTTACGGACCTTTGTATATAAAGATGATTTTGATTTTTCCGATTATCCTAAGGACCATCCAAATTACGACTATGACAAAAACAAAAAAGTATTGGGAAAATTTAAAGATGAAACAAATGGTGTGCCGATGATGGAAATTGTAGCATTAATGTCTAAACTCTATTCATTTCAACTGTACATAAATGAAAGGAACGAATATCAAGTCACAAAAAAAGCTAAAGGAATAAAGACATCTTTCCTAAAGAAGAACGTACAGTTTCAACATTATAAAAGATGTTTGTTTGAAAATGTTGAAACAACTGCAACATTTAACACTATTAGAAGTTATAACCACCAACTTTTTAGTGTCAAACAAACAAAGTGGGCATTAAGCTACAAAGACGACAAGCGACATATTTTAGAAGATAAAATTAATACTCTACCATTTGGCCACTATTCCTTAAACCCTATCGACCAGTAAACCTATTCTTCGTCCTTTACCTTCTTCCTTTTTCCTTTCCGTAAAAAAGAGGGGACATGGCAAGCCCAATGCCATGTTCCCTCTTTTTTACACTAATATTAAATGACCTTGACCTATATTTCAACTATATATATAAGAGAATAAACCATTGTATGGATCAGTATTTCTACAAACAGTGTGCAAGCAACACTTTAAGATGGAAAGTGTAAAGGATAAGATTGTAAATGAACTACATAAACCAGCAAGAAGAAGATTTCCAAGAAGAAGTACAATCATTAAAGGAATGAATGATCTTTACCAAGCTGATCTTATTGAAATGATACCACACAGTAAATTAAACAAAGGATTTAAATATATTTTAACAATTATAGACTGTTTTACTAAAATAGCTGATGCTTTACCCTTGAAGGACAAGACTGGTAAAAGTGTTACCAAAGCTATGGAGACAACAATACAAAGAAATAAATTTAAAATTAAACATTTACAAACGGATGATGGAAAAGAATATTTTAATAAAGATTTTGGAGCTTTGATGAAAAAATATAAAATAAATCATTATTCTACAAATTCTGAAGTTAAAGCTTCAATAATTGAAAGATTTAATAGAACATTAAAAGGAGCTATGTATAAACAATTTTCAAAACGAGGATCATATGTGTGGTATGACATATTACCACAACTTATAAAAGAGTATAACAACAAATATCATCGCACCATTGGAATGAAACCTATCCAAGTAAACAGTGCTAATGCTAAAATTGTATTACAACGCATCAAAAATAATACAACACCAAAAATAGAAAAGTTACAACCAAAAAAGTTTAAGGTTAATGATAAAGTTCGTATGAGCAAATACAAAGGTGTATTTAGTAAAAGATATCTGCCAAATTGGACTAATGAAGTATTTACAATTTATAAAGTGCAACCAACTATACCTGAAACTTACATTTTAAAGGATAATAAGGGTGAATTACTTCAAGGTGGATTCTATGGACATGAGTTGTTAAAATCAACAGTTGGTGATGTATATCTTGTTGAAAAGGTTTTACAAAGGAAAAAGGATATGGTTAAAGTTAGGTGGTTAGGATTTGATAAAAGTGAAGACTCTTGGATTCCTTCAAAAGACTTGGTATAGTTATTAAATAGCTCATTATGTGTTTAACCTTTAAACAAGATGGAGATTGTACAACAAAAAGATCGATTTAATATTAATAATATTGATGAATTGACAGTTGACAATAATAAGTTAAATCATGGTAAACATGGTGAATTACTACCAAATACTATAAGATGTTTAATAACTGGTCCTTCAAATTGTGGAAAAACTAATGTTGTCTTTAACCTTATAACTAATCCTAAAGGTTTACGCTTTAACAATATATATATTTTTTCAAAATCATTGCAACAACCAAAATATCAATTATTAGATAAAATACTTGCAAGTGTACCTGAAGTGAATTTCTACAAGTTTAATGCTAGTGAAACAATAATGCAACCAGGTGAAGCAAAACCATTTTCCATTTTTATATTTGACGATGTTTCTTGTGAAAATCATGATACTATAAGAAATTATTTTGCTATGGGAAGACATAATAATATTGATAGCATTTATATTGGTCAAACATACAGTAAAATTCCAAAACAACTTATAAGAGACAATGCAAATATGTTGATCATCTTTAAGCAAGATGAGACAAATTTAAAGCATATATATAATGATCATGTTAATGCGGATATGCCATTTGATAAATTTAAAGAAATGTGTGGTAAAGCATGGAATGAAAAATATGGATTTCTCGTTATTATGAAAGAAGAAGATATTAAAAATGGTAGATATCGTATAGGATTAGATAAATTTGTATTAATACGTTGAACTACCTATGCTACATCTAGTAACACGTTGAACTTCACAGTGTAAACATGGTGAATCAAGAAAAACTATTAAAAGAAATAAAATCACTCAGTGATTCTATTAGGATAAAGAATCGTGCATTAAGGATGGGTTTAAGTGAAAGAGAAGAATTTTTAGAGAATACATTTAAACCTATCACGGAACCTTTAAAACAGATATCAGAAACTATTGGTAAACCTCGTTATGAAGGAGATGTTTTACTACCAGTTTCTAAACAAGAAGTACAAGCATTAAAAAAAGAAGATGATGATGATTCATATACAAGTGCTAGTGAACAAGAAGAAACAAAAAATGAAGAAGAATCAATTGTTGAAAAGGAAGAACAGCCAATACCTGAAGCAGAACAATCTATTCCAAATTTAACTCAATTGAGTAGTGATATATTACAACATGGACCTCTTGGACGAAAATATATAATGAAAATGCTACATGACATGAAATCAAATCCAAATTTAAGTAAATCACATGTATATGGAGCAAGAATTGATGGAAATGAATTGAAAATTGGTAACTCTAAGCTTGAAGTAACTCAAGACGATTATATCATTATTGGTGACCATAGATATAAAGGAACAAAAGGATTATATGAATTAATTTTTAAAAATATACCAATAAAATATTCAGCAAAAGATTTAAATACTTTTAAAGAAATTTTACAAAATACTAACGCTCATAAAAGAAACTACTCAAAGGATGCAATGATTAATCGTTCACGTGCAACAAAATATAGTATTGTTATAAAAAAATTGTTTCCCCCACGAAAATTACCAACATTACGTACCACACCGGCTGTGAGACAACCTTTAAAAAGAAAATCTTTATCACTTATGGATTTATCACTTCTTGAACAACATGGTAAAAAGAGTAAAGGAGATACTTCAACATCTGGTAAAGGATTAATGAAAAATCTATACAATACAAATGTTATCTATTACAACGACATCAATAAATTAGTTGACAGAATGAGACTATTGCATGAAGCTATGGAAGCCGGTCATACTGGTTTAAATAATGAATGGGTGGCTCTAGTTGATGAACTTAAAAATCGTGGTATAATTGTATAATTGTCCGCAAATATAAAGAAGTTACAAGTATAAGATGTATCAGTTCTAACATGAGCGTCGACAAGTTCGGACGCTACTCCGCATTAGGAGTGCAAGTTGGAGAAGACAGAAAAAGAAGCGGATTACCGCAAACACCTGAAGGTGACTATAACATAAGTAATAAACGTTTAAAATTAGTTAAAGATCCAGAAGAAGATACTGATGGAGCAAATTTAAAGACAGTAAAAGAAGCTACTTCAACATCATTGAAATTACATAAGAATACTTATGATGTTGAATCACATAGATTAATTAATGTTGGTAAACCAACTGAAGGTTCTGATGCAATTACTAAAGAGTACTTATCATCTGAACTTTCAAATACTTTAAAATTGCAATGGGGTAACAACTTAAAAGATGGAAAAACATATGATGCTGGAAATTATAGAATAACCAACGTGGGAAATCCCAAAAATGATAAAGATTCAGTTAATAAAGAATATTTACATTCTATAATACCGGAAAAAACTGAACATGGATATTCTTTTTATAAATTTATTATAAATGACATTGGATACCCAAAGGAAGACGGTGATGCTGTAAACCTAAAATACATCAAGGACAACTGTATTTTACAAGATGTTAATGAAATCGATTGTCATGGTAAAACATTGACAAATGTAAAGTTTGGTTCTCAACCAAAAGATGCTGTTACTATGGAACAATTATCTAAAGAATTAAAAAAGGAAACATCCAATTTTGTAAAACATGAAGATGCCGTGTTAAAGCGGGGAGATAAATTTATACATGGAAATGAAAAGTTTAATTTAATGCAAGGAAATAATGATGAATGGGATGCAGGACATAAAACAATAACAAATGGAAGATTTGGTATAAAAGATACAGATGTACCTCTAATGGTGCAAACATTAATTGCGAGTGATGGTACATTAGGTACATACAATGGTCGTAATAGAAGAATAAAAGATATTTATCCTGGTTACGAAGAAAATGATTGTGTTACAATGAAACAAACAATAACTTGGGATAAACACTTTGGGACCCAATATGATGCAAAGATGAAGAAAATAATTCATATTTTACCAGGTGAAGATTCAAATGATGCTGCTACTATTGGACAAGTTATAAAAACATCAAAAAGTGATTCAACAGCTTACACATGTAATGATAAACGTATTATGCAATTACATGATCCTCAACATCCAAAAGATGCTGTAAATTTAGATTGTTTAATAAGAATAGTGGGCAATTTACTTATTGATACCCATAATCATATAGCTAGTACAACGAGTCATGTGATAATTCAACCCGATGAACGGGAAGCTTGGATTAAAAAAAGAATTATAAATCAGTATATCATTAATTTGAATAACTAAGTGTTTAAATATATAAAATTATACCTAACTTATTCATTTATGTAAAGTATCTTGTGGAGTAAACACGCCAGTTTATATAAGACTACATAATGAAGGCTGTATCACTCAGTCATCATCAAGACAGCAACAAGAGAGGACGTGGTATAACTTCAGCTGCGTTAACCCTGCTTAAACGGATACCTGTTGGTGCTATTGTAAATCGAGCGATAGACGCTCTACCATACGAATTACATATTCCTGGAGGTTATCAATATTGTGGACCTGGAACTAAGTTGGCAAAACGTTTAGCAAGAGGAGATCCTGGAATTAATAAATTAGATCAAGCTTGCAAACAACACGATATAGCATATTCAAAGTTTAAAGATTCAACAAATAGATCAATAGCAGATAAAATTCTAGCAGAAAAAGCTTGGCAAAGAGTAAAATCAAGTGACGCAAGTATTGCAGAAAAAGCAGCGGCTTGGGCAGTAACAACAGCCATGAAGACAAAAGCTAAGTTTGGTGGTGGAAGACGACGTCGCAGAGGAAGACCTGCAAAAAGAAGAGCTCCCAAAAAAGGTGGAAATATTAGAAAGAGACGTCGTAGAACTCGTAAAGGAAAAGTAAAAAAGGCTTCTGTTTGGTCAATGGTAAAAAATGGAGCAGGTTTATACCTAAGACCGTACCGTGTGTACTAAATAAAAAAAATCAATTGATAATTCCAAATAAAGCCTTAACTAATCATCAGTTAAATGATTATGTAAAATGTTTGAAAATACCATTCTTTCGAGGAGTTTTTATGAAAGATGCATTACCAACTAAAATATGGAAAAATGAAACTGGAATAGTAAATTTGGATTCCACCTATGGTCCAGGCACTCATTGGGTATGCTATAAAAAGCTCGGACAAACCGTTTACTACTTTGACAGTTTTGGCAATCTACCACCGCCTAAAGAACTTCAACATTATTTTCAAAACTCCAAAAACATTTTTTACAATTACAAAAGAGAACAACCTAACAATACTGAAATATGTGGACATTTATGTTTGGAGTTTCTAGCGAAAAGTGTCAGTCACCTTTAAGATGTCATCGTATACAGTGTCACTGAGTGGAAATTCATCCACATTAAAAAGTACTCTATTCCCAGCATTGCGTTTATCCAAGGAAAGATTATGGGAAGCGGCATTACTTGATTTGACTACCTACAATTCAATTCCTAATGTTACAGAAGGAAAAAACAATTTACTACATTATTATGAAACTAAGGATGCTGCAGGAAAATACTCAGAATTGAAAATAATTACATTTCCTACTGGAGCTTATGAAATTGATGATATAAACCAATTATTGCAGAAAAAACTCGGAGAAGATAATATCACAATCAAAGGAAATAATAATACTTTAAAAGCAGAAATAACTTCAAAATATTATATAGATGTCGGAATGAAAAACTCTATTGGCAGTTTACTTGGATTTACAGATACAAAAAAGAAAATCTTAACTCCTGGAACTACTCATTCAGGTAATACAACTGTTACAATATTAAAAGTAAATAGTATTGATGTAACATGTAATATTATACATGGATCATATAGAGAAGGAGTAAATCAGCATATTTTACATACATTTTATCCAACAGTTGCTCCAGGTTTTAAAATTGTTGAGAAGCCACAAAACTTGATATACCTACCGTTAAACACCAGTTTCATTTCAGACATCGTACTGAACATATTGGATCAAGACGGTCATAGTGTTGACTTTAGAGGAGAAACAATTACTATACGAATACACATCAGAGCGGCGACATAAAAATCAACATGGGATTATCATTTAAACCACAACGGAAGAGTCGGGAGCTCAGTAGCTCCTCGACATTGGAAGAGTTAACATCAGACAACATTCGTTTTCTACAAAAGATTGGATTGAAACTTAACAACGATGGATATCCTGGATATATCTCAAGGACCGACATTCGACGAAACACTATGGGAGAAGGAATATCACACACACAACCCTTACACTTCATCAAAATTAAACAATAATGATGAAATAAGAATTCCCATTCAACAACAAGATATTTACACATTACCATGTGAAAGTTATTTGTACATCGAAGGAAGGGTATTAAAATTGGATGGAAAAACTGCTTCAACAGTTCCTTTTATAAATAACCCAATGGCATATCTTTTTGATGAAATAAGATATGAGATATCAGGGGTGACAGTTGATTCAACAAAAAAGGTTGGTATAACAACTACATTAAAAGGATTAACATCATTAACACCACATGAGAAGAATTCAATAGTCACTGCCGGATGGGTTGCTCCTGATAAAGACACTATAACACCTGCTTCCAACGGTCATTTTGATTTTCATGTACCTTTACGATTGCTTTTAGGATTTGCTGAAGATTACAAAAGGGTTATAATAAATGTTAAACAAGAATTAGTATTACTCAGATCTTCAACTAATAAGGACTTAATACTTGCAGACCCTGCAACTACGGAAGATAAACTGGAATGGCAACTACAATTGGATAAAGTTGTTTGGAGAGTACCTCATGTAAGATTGGCTGATGAACATAGAATCGTATTGTTAAGAAAGTTAAAATCTGACCGTGACATTGTAATGCCATTCCGAAGTTGGGAATTTCATGAATACCCTACATTACCTCAAACAGAACGACAAACATGGACCGTCAAAACATCAACTTACTTGGAACGTGCAAGGTACATAATACTCGGTTTTCAAACTAAGCGAAAAGATGTTATTACTGCAAATCCTGGTCAATTTGATCACTGTAAAATAAAGAATTGTAAAGTTTTCTTAAACTCTCAATTCTTTCCATATGACAATTTAAATGTCATGTTTAGCAAAAAACGTTTTTCCATTTTATATGATATGTATGCAAGATTTCAATTATCATATTATGGAAAGACTAATACACCACTATTATCACCTGATCAGTATTATTCCAAAGCTCCAATAATTGTAATCGATTGTTCAAAACAAAATGAATCAGTAAAATCATCAAGTGTGGATATAAAAATTGAAATGGAATTTGAAGAACCAGTAGCGGATGGAACTTCGGCATACTGTCTAATTCTACATGATAAAATAGTTACTTACACACCACTGACCGGAATAGTGAAGAATGTACTTTAAGAAGAATTAGTACAACTACTGCAAAATATTGAGGTTAGAATTATCTTCCTCAATTTTTAAGGTTAGAATTTTGTTTATAAAACACAAGTTGAAAATAAACAATTATGTAATTGTATAAATTTCAAGAATTTTACAAAAAATATAAAAGCAGGAAATTAACTAGTAGAAACTTCATTCTATCTTCAACCGTCGTTTGGGAAACATCGTTCGCAAGATGAATTCTACTAACGGAGAAGAAAATACACCTCTAATGGATGAAAATAGTTCTGATATAGAAAAGCAAGTTGAACAAGAAATGGATGAATTCCTCAAGTTTAACAAACATAAGAAGAAAGAAGAAGAAGGAGAAGATGAAAAAGAAGTAAAAAGAAAAAAGGTTGAAGTTAACATTACAACGAATATTTTAACAGAAGTATTTCTTCGAATTTTCTACCCTATTTCTTCATGCATGACAAAAAGTATATCTGTTGGAATTGTAAAATCATTGGATTATTCACCAATTGTTATGTTAAATCAAGGAAGTAAAATGGTTATCTTTACTGAAACTTCTTGGGATTCTCTAATGAAACATTTACATCTTTTGGAATGTTATTTAACTAACAACACATTTGGAAAAAGAACAAGATTAAGTTTATTAGAATCAAATATTGAAGTTGATATAATCAAACATCGTGGGGGACAAGTTGTTCGCTTCAAAGATTTAACTAGACATGATGTAAAATTACATTTCACTAAAGAAGAATTTTACACTTTAAGTTGTACTACCGGTCCTGTCACTAGATACTTAAAACAACTAGTATTTTCAAGTACAATAATTAAAGATTATCTAATCGATACATTGGACAGACAACCATTCATTCCAATTTTATATGGTCCTGTGGATACTTCAATTTTTAATCGAATACCTCAAGAAGTGGATATGTGGAGACAATTAAACAACTATCACACCAATTTTAATATAAACGAAGAAGCGCAAGAAATAAAAGAAGAACAATCGTGTTTGTAATAACAGTCAGTTGTGGATGAGACTTCATCATGAACAAACGGGTTTCGTTTTCTACTGCATCACAGTTAATGGAAGTTAAAAGAGGTATAATTGAATTTCAAGCTTTTCGAGGGAATGATGGAAATTTCATTATTAAAGAATTAGTAATTTTGGATATGAACACATCTGTAATTTATCATTACTTGTTCAAACCTCCATTTCCATTCAATAAACTAACAACTAAAGCGAAAGTTACAAACAAATGGTTAAACAAACATTTTCATAACTTAAAATGGGATGAAGGTTTTATTCATTATAACATGATGCCGCATATTATGAATCATTATTGTAAAGAGTTTAAAACTATCTACACAAGAGGATTGGAAAAAGCAAATTGGATACAATCATTTACAAGCAATGAAGTGATAAATGCAATAATAGATAGAGATTTCCAATGCTACTTTAATGAACTTTGTATTTCATCAAAAAGTTTTAAACATCGAAGGTCACAGTGTGCTTTGAAGAATGCCTACCGCTTGAATAATTTCCTTCAACAAAGTGGTGGGGGTAGCATCAGTGGTGGGGGTAGTGTCAGTGGTGGGGGTAGTCTCGATAATAAAAGTGAGAGCGCTACCATGACACAGCATGAGTATTACTCGAACCTCCGAAGAGACAACATCTCCAACGGATATTCTTATTAACAAGAAGATTAGCATCAGCAAAAACATTAAGATGGCATCAAACAACTTACTTCAAAATTTAGTTGAACAATTCAACGCTCATTCAAAATCAACAATCCTACCTACAAAGAAATGTTCCGAGCTGAAAGAAGAAAAACACTACATCATTCATACAATAAAGAAGATGGAAACTTCAGTAGGTGATGCTATAAATTGCACATTAAGCGAGGCACCTTATACAATTGGTGATGAAGCAAAATTTCAAATCTTCCTACCAAAGCGCTTCGTACAACTACTACAAAATGAAGATCTTCGTATAATTCAACCCGGCGCACTCTATTTGGTATCACATGGACCAAGTGGAAACAACTCTACTGAACTTACAATTCATGTAACACCTACTACTGATTAGTTTGTACATAAGATTGTAAATATTTCTTTGTATTTGTTTCTCAATAAATATGATATAAACCTAAAAAAAAAAAAATAAAAAAAGCAACATATTGTAATGTGTTTGTACATTACAATATGTTGCTTTTTTTAAAAATTCCATGGGATGACCTTGACCCAATTTTGTGTGATAATAAAAGTGAAAATCAACTTGTTAAATTCATCAGTCTACGACTACCTTTCGTACCGTACACATCTCACTCTCTATCACTAAATACAAAACTTCAACATGTCCCTAAAGGTTAAGTGTGCATCTTATGATACCAACACCATAACTACTTTTGAACAACTTGAAGATTTAACTAACGAAATGCGAGTTTTACTTACCGGTGGTTATCACTTAACTGTTGATGTTAGTGCTACTAATACAAGGATGTTCACTAAAACAAAATATTGCGATGATGAAATATTTTTTTCTACACAACCTACAACTTCTTCATCGCCAGCTGGTCAACATAACGTCAAGTTCCAGAAGTATTACCAATGTTGAATAACTTTTAATAAATAAAATTACAACTAAGGAATCACGTGATCAATATCAAGTTCATAAAAAGGATGTAACAGTTTGATAAATAATCATTCGCTTCTCAGCTCTCGCCACAACAAGATCTATTCTACAAAATGTTATACAGAATGATGATTGAACTTGATGGGAAAATCTATGGAAAGGATTATAACACTGTTGAACAAATGACTCAAGATTTAGATGTATTAACTAAAGAAGGATATCAAGCTAAATTAATTTTAAAATTTCCTGAAGTACATCCACTATCAACAGAAGAACTTATTGCTATGGCTAAGGCGGAGAGAGAAAAAAAGTCTGAAGAAAACAAACAGAAACAAACTTCCTAAATTTCAATAATCCTTACACTTGTAAGGTATAATTTTTTAAAACTCCATTTGAATGACCTTGAAATTACCCCTACCACTTTTCATAGTACATAAAACTCGCTATTCATCACTATACAATCTTATTCTTTCACTAGACTCCGCAGCGTCAACATGGAAGAGCAAAAATACAAGTACAAACCTCGTTACTGTTGTGAACAACAGTGTACAGATTTAGGACCAATGATGGTGGATGGGTTAGCTTGTACTAAATGTGAATTCTTCGGATCTTGTTATTGCAAATGTAAAACAAAACAACTACCGCCACCGGAATTGCGAACTTTCAAATTTTACAAATCAAGATATTTTCATACATGTTGTCCTCAAAGATGTTTCAAATTTCACCCTCTAGATCTTGCTCATTGTCAACGCACCAAGTCTCATCAAGATGATTTTTGTACACATATGATAAAAAGATGTAAATACAGATCAGATTGGTATTCCGATCCTGTAGAACCATCAAATGTATAATTTCAGTTTTACACTCTTTTTTAAAACTTCAATTGGATGACCTTGAGATTTCCCCCACCATTAGTTCTAATTTTTATATAATATTAAATCATTCCACTTCCAACACTCTAACTAACAACATGGAAGGAAAATTTATCAAGTTTGAACATATAATAACTGACAGGGAGGAGATGGAAGAATTGTTTCAAAACTTACTTTCTGTCATTGACGAATATCCTATAAGATGGTTCAGAATTGTAGTTCAATATTTAAATCCTGGTGAATTGTTTTCTTCATCGAGTGAAGAGGATGAAACAACTACTTCGGTTCAAATAATTGAATTAAAAGACGAAGAAGAAGAAGAACTAAACGTTTTATTCAATCATAAGCTCAAGGTCCCCTATATAGAAGCCCCCTCCCTAGAAAGCCCCCCTCCCTAAACACCTGCTCAAGGTCGCCATTATATAAGCCCCCTTCCCTAGGCGCTAATCCTCATTCGATTGCCAACTCTCTAACGATGAACACTTCTCCATTGGCACGAATGAATGCTAGTTTTGAAATAAACTCAAAAGATGATTTACAAGAAATATTTAATGCTTTAAATGAAATTATAGATAAATTTAACGCTATTACAATGAATTTGGAAATAACTTACGCTTGTCCTATTTGTAATAAGGTTGAATGTTCTGATGAAGACAGTTTACTAAATACTACTCCTCTTACCCCTCTACAGTCGGACACAACTTCTGAGGCAAATGATGAGCAGCATCTTTCCCCCACCGCTTCTATGTAACAACGCTCTTTCCCCCCACCACTTCTTTATTTAACCGACATTTCCCTCTTTTAACTCTCATTCCATCCTCGCCTCTTCAACTATCAACATCGCTTCTTTCAAAATTTCAAAAAAAACACAAACATGATGGATATGATGGATGAAGTTCCATTTGTAACAAGGATGGAAGAGGATAAATTGAAATTGGAAATCAAACGATTGGAAATGGAACGGGAAAACCAACTCGAGATGTTACGTTTGTTCAAACTTTTTAAATACATCATCTGGGGACTCTGCGTTTACCTTCTCATCGTCGTCGGTGTTTGTGTTTACAACTCTGTAGTTCATAACAAAACTTCAACTTGTTTAAACACTGCTGTCACACATTGATTGTATGTTTTTCACAAATAAAATTCACAAACCTAATTCTATACCTATCCCGCTATCACCGGAGTTAGTTCCACTCTCCGAACTATTACTCCGGTGGTAGCGGGATAGGGTTTTTTAAAACTTACTCTGGATGACCTTGACATACTTTCCATAACCCAATTGTCAAGTTGAATTTCAAATTTCAAATAACATCTCCTCCCCCACCGGAAGCTATATGGCATGGCATATGGCGGCAGCGACTGATTTGGCAGCTGGCCGATGGCAGCTGGCCGGCAGCGGCTGGCAATTGGCACGACTTCCGTTTTGAAAGTAACCAAACCCCACTACTAAAAACACCTCATAAAGCAGTTGGTTCCTTCCTGGGATTTATGTGTAATTTAAATTGAACAATTAGTATACTGTCAGTTTAGTACACTCGGTCAATACCGATACAGATTGGTGGAGTATAGTATTAATGACGTCATCGGCGGCCCGGCCCGGTCCATCTGTCAGCTTGTCGCCCCTACACGGACGACACATCCTCTTGACGCATCCCACACACCGCCGCGCTTTATTGAACCAATTTTTCTACTTTTAATACCAACTCAATATTTTATTCTTCGTTAAAATTAACACCATGGACAATCACCAAGATAAAGAAACACATTTAACTGTAGCAGATCGATTCTTGATAACGACACTTGAACTTTTAATATTAACTTGCTTGAGAATAATATCCAGGGTGTAAATTGACAATGAGAGTGAATAAAAGATAACAGTTAAAGTGAAACGCTTGAGAATTAGCATCTGCCGTCTTTGGCTTCTCCCGTGTGTGAGTTTAAACATTGCCAATGGAGCTTTAAAAATTGCTAAAATATAAAACATAGATTATTGTTAAAAATTTCTAAAACAAAGTTACGGTTTTTTAGTTATGAAAGTGTCGTCTGGATATTTATTAGATGAATGAGCTGTTTGAGATGACAACATGGCTTAAACTTCAGTAATGTTTGGCTACTGATGACTGTCAATACGCTAAGATAAAATTTTAACATGGACTATGAATTTACTTCAGTATGAGTACTGACTGACATTGTTGCAGTTATCGGAAAGTGTACCGTTTCAAGGAGATTGATATTGATGGTTGTTACTGAATTCAAAACACAACTGAAAGGTCGCTGCATACTTTTTCACGGCTATCCTAACCTCACCTTCCAAATAAACTAAAAGGGGAGTCTAACGTTTGGCTTCAGTTAAAAAAGGATGAAGTAGTTTTCTTTAATTTTAAGTCGAACCAAGTGTACATATTTTTTTAAAGCTTTTATATTTATTACATATTACTTTAAAAATGTACTGGATGTAAATTCTAGAACTACCAATCATGTTTAGTTATATACTTATTGTTTTAAAGGTCAACCTATTTCTTATTACGTTTATCCTATTTTTTCATCCTACTTTTCTTTTAAATATTTAAAATTTCTAAATTATCTAACTTTAAAACTACAATAAACACTTGTAGTTTTTATGATACAGTACATCGACCTCTTGAATAAATATAGTTTTATGTGCATCAAAGTTGTGACAGCCAGTTAAGTTTGTCTTTCCTATACAGTATATTTTTTATATTGATTTTTATCAAACCAAAATACTGGCATCAATGAATACAAAACTTGTCATCGAGGTCAAATTCATCACTACTAAATATAAACCATACAAAAAAATTACAAGAAAAACATAGAAATGACGCATATAGTAAAATGACGTGCATTTAATGTGGAGCGGCAAACTTATTTTCTTGTTAAATTTTCTATACATACATATTATGTATTTGAATGTAATATTCAGGTTATGAAAAGTGGTTTACTCTTTAAAATAACCCCAACTAACAAATCACTAACATTAAAATAAAAATAATTTCATTACTATTGTGTAGTGTTTTTCATGACAACTTTCCATTACTCACTCAATTTCAACGGTTCTGTCCATAAACTGCACGTCATGGTATATAAAGTCCAACATAAATAAAATTATTCGGTAGTAAGAAGTTTACACTCACCCCTATGAAACAGTCAAGCGGCTGTCAACCATCACAGCGCCACCTGACGGTGGTTTGGTTATTAATGATTGCACTGATTGATGATAAAATGTGGCGATTTGCCAAACCAATGGATCATTATTAATAATACATAACTAATATCATTTTAATGAAATTGGGAAGAGCTGATAAATCGTGTACCCTAATGAAGGTTGTCCCCTAAACATAGCTAATTTGTCTAGAGCAGCTTTGAAGTACATAAGTGCGCCTTGGGTAGCCTGTAAATCTTCTACGCGATGTTTTAGTTTATTTTTTATTAGCAACAATTTTTGAGTTTCAGATTTTTCTGAGTAACGAACGTCACTGTATTTATTGTTTTGTCCTTAAGCTACAAACCAAAAAAGGCTAAACTATACAATGGGAAAGAATAAACCAAATCTTCGACAAATCAGAGGACATAAAAAAATTTTGAGAGGTCAAGCGTGGTGAACGTTGTGGCAAAGTAGTGGCCACCACAATTGGTTTTTTTAGTGCATTATAAACTGTAAACGGCATTACTGTCAATCAGCTGAGCTTAGGTGTTAACTGTTATGAGAAAAAAACTATTTTAAATTCACTTGAAAACATGAAATTTAAGATTCTTGTTTCTATAATGGTGTCCATACAGCAAAGCTATGAACTCAGAACAAGACTTTATTGACACCTAATATTTTAATGGCATAGGATAGGAAATTTAATTGTAGGGACTATCAAAAAATTTGATTTAGTTTTGATTGAAAAAAAATTTATATTTGTTATAATAAAATTATTAGTTTAGTTTAGTAATGCTACCTTAGTGCACGGCCACACGAACGTTTTTTCACGGGGTAAATACAAGCTTATTTACACGCTGCTTGACTTAATAATTCAATTAAAACTATAAAAGCGAAAACACACTTCGTGTGGCATACCGAAATACATTTAATGCTATTCATATTTCTCGCTTGTTTTCATGCTGAGTTTGTGCGTGAAAACAACGCTCATGTGGCCGCAGCCAAAAAGTAACTTGGCTTTAATATTAAAAATTAAGCTCAAAATAGGAGTATTTCAGATAAAACTAAAACAATATCTTTTAAAATAAAGGATTTTAGCTAGTTTAATCAATCCCCAATGGTTTGGTGCAATGTCCGTCCTAGGTAAGCCTCCCATAATTCTTTGATGTTCTCATTAATAACATACAGCACACGATTAAGACCACTTAATCGTCTTGAGTCTTGAGTGTAAATTTAAATACTACAGCAGAGTAAGCCCTCTCTGAAGTGAGATCTTTGGAAAGCATGTTGCAAAGTGCTTGGCAGCGTTAGGTCCACTGCAGGCTACTCTAGCCCAACAAGGCATACAAAATACCCTTACTAAATATAGAGTACAAATGCTCCAACAAGAGGCAAAACACGGACCCATGAAAAAATCAAAACCATTGACGTCTCCCCTCTCAATTGCTACGTCAAGTGACAGTGGAAGCTTTTTCATAAGTGACGACAACAATGTTGAACCAAATATTGTTATTGAAAACGGCACGAACGGAGAATTAATAACTCTGGCTAATGTGAGGCAAACTAATTAAGATGTTGTCGATGGCACATCAAGTATTGATAGCTAAAACACAACTGAAGCAAATAGTGTTATAACAAGTTATCTCTTCCTATTAGTATATTATTGTAAAATATATGTAATGTTTTTTTATAACATATAGTCTACAGCATACATAAGTATGATGAGTGTTTGTAAAAATAACAGAATAACATTTTTGATTTTATTACAGCCTTCCTCAAGATTTTTAAGAAATAAACAATTATGTATTTTAAATATCTATCTATTAATTAATATGAAATTTAAATATTATGTGTACCTATACAATACAGGAATAATGCTTACCTTGATGAATTCAGATAGAGCATTGGTTATTGCTTCGCAAACATCAGGTACGAAATTGAAATTGAAATTGAACTTCAGCTGATCTTGAAACCCTGAAGAGATGTTGAAGGTATCTTAAACTATTGCCTGTGGCCAATAACTTCCAACTTGATTTTGGGGGGAGCTTTCCTCATAACAGTGTCTTGCTTTGATTATTGAGGAGATATCATGTCTAAAAGTGATTCAAACATTTCGGGTGTCATTCTCAACAAATATCTGTACTCTTTCACATCTTCAACGGCAAGTTCGCTTAGTAAAATAGAGGACGCTCCAAGGGTGTCTCTTCTACTTAACCAATCTTTTACCCAAACTCTTGGTTTATTGTTTAATTCCTCTTCCAAAATTTCATCAATTTCCTCTAATACAACGTCAAAGGCTTTTTTAAACACTTTCTAACTTCGGCATTAAACTCTTGTCGAGCTATTCTAAAATCAAACAAGTTTAAAACGAAACGTGATACGTCTATGCGTGTGGACAGAATGGTCAAGTACTGAGCGAGTTAAACAAAACAACAGCTGGGTCTAGTAACTGGGCCGAGTAACGCGCCCGCTGTACTCGACCCGTGTAAACCAGGCTTTATCTTTACTTCAGGTGTTTTTAATATGGGTTTTATTTGTTCAAATTGAATAAAATTAATGTAATTTTCATCCATTTGAAACCCTTTCTTGGAATCGTTGCAAGCTCTTATGAACATTACTTGAATTTCCCCTTCTTCGTCAAAGACTTGACCTTGACAAACAGGCACATAATTGGAGACATTGTTTTTAATTTGACCTTTAATTTCCACAAGAACATATGTAACACTTGTGATGTTTTTTGCCTTAAGTTCGTTAGGTAGAACTGCTGATGACGACGGAATTAGTACTCTGGTCTCATCGTCACTGCCTGAATATACATAATCATAATTAATTCTTCATGATGGTTCTCCTGTATGTATTCTTCTTCTTCTTCTTCGTATTCTGTCTCTGTGTCTGAGTCTAAAACCTAAATTTTCTTCAGTTTAGAATGTGCTGTAATACCAGCAAGAACAAGAACATAGTTGTCATCATGTTTCTCAAAATAATGTAATGAATTGAGGCCAACTACTTTTTCCTCCTCGCTCTTCTTGTCTTTAAGTTTGTACTGAACTTTTCTTACATTTCTCCAACGATTGTTGAGAATGTCTTCATTTTGTTTGATATCTTCTTTTGAAACAAAGAATACATGGAATACATGGTTCTTTTCTTGCAAGTCATTGTGGCAAGTTCGTAATATTCTTTTTGCCCAGTTAGTATTCAAGTTGTCTGCCTTAATCTTATTCCAAAGAAGATTTTTTTAAGTGCATCCCCACGCCATCTACAGCGCCTTTGCCACGAGCACAAATGTTGTCGATTCGACGACAAACTGGCAATCAAGAGCATCCTCTAACTTGTAAAGGTTTGTCACTGTATACTTGTTACGAAACTTACTTGCAGCGTTGTCCGAGAATATAATTCGATGATCTAATTGTGTAAATTTATCCTTAATGAAGTTGCCGAACATTTAAAAAAATGTCCATACTGCATACTTGCTATGGTCTAGGTCGTCACTGATAATTACAAGCGATTCAGTCTTGTTAGTGCACCATATAACACATGTAAACAAAGTAACGTGCCGTTCTTTCCAATGCGCACTATGTGTTTGATTTTGTGCAGTTAAAGAAGCATTCTCCGCAAAATCAACTTGAATGACTGCCTCAGACTCATCGCCTCGATGTTTGCACTCTTCAAAGTACTCGCGTTGTAATCATAAAACAGTGCATCTTGAAAGCTGCTAATTGACTTTTCATCTCAATCAAAAGTTCTTTAAGAGTACACACCTTCTCAGTCACTTGTAAACCCTAGTCTACACCTTCCCACTTTCTTCTTTTGGCAGTTAAAATTAAGTTTAAGTCAAGAGGAAGTAGAAGAAATGCATATTATTTGCATTTGGAGCATAGATTGAAAATACAATGTTCTTTTTTATCACAACAAAGTTTGTTTAATAGCCTACATCTTTGAATGATGTTGGGAAGTGTTTCGTGCAATTACTAATTGCTTCGACCACAAATGAAAAATTAAGATGTTTCTTGCACAGCACACACGTTTTGAAGAGTTTGACTTGCTAGAAGAACAAATTTGGTCTCCTATAAAAAAAGCAGATAGGGCTACCTTCGACTTTGGATTTTGCCTTTTAAATTCGTAGTAAAATGGGTTTGAAACTTTCATTGTTATAAGTTGAAGTTATAAGCCATAGGAATAGTCTGATCAATACAATAATTTTTCCACAGCCAATCAAAGTAATTTAGATAAAGAAAGAAGAAAAAATGAATCAACTTGTTTAAAAATTCTTAGAACCACCATATGCATCCTGATTATCAGGAAGTTAACACCAAACAAATAAGAGAATGGGAAAAATTGAGCCGTCGCAACGCTTCAGCATCGTCGAGAGAACGTCAGCCCGCTTCAACAGCGTCGATTCTTTACATACACATTCAGCCTCTCGAGTCTCTTTCTCTTAGACGTCGTTACTAATGAAATGACTCGGTAGAACAAAACGGCTTTTCTTCACTTCTAGACACCGTGTATTGCAAATATTTTGTGTTTGTGACAATTTATTGCTACAAAGAGATTTTCATAGGGATTTTATTGTTTATACAATTTTATGCTACCTGTTACCCCGTTTTTCAACTCTGAAGTTTAGTAGAATATATTGAAAGTTCAAACAATAAAATTACTGCTAGATCGTTCGGTTTACTCACTTTGATCTATTAGTAATACTAAGTGTAAGGTTATGTGGTCACGAGATTACTGTAGTCTCTGACAGGTGAACTAGATCCCATACGAGCAATGGTACCAATTTATAAATACAACCGTGGTTGTCGCCACCGAGTATATAGGAGAAAAAAGATTGTTTTGTAATCAACATTTTATTTTTTTTTACCTGCAAGTGTTGTGTTGCCAACGCTGCAAGAAACAACAATAATTTTACTCGTTTGGGTTGTACAGGGTGTCTATAAAAAACCTTTACAACTTTAACATCCTCCCAACCTCTTTCCATGTAACATACAAGTTTTCTAAAAATACCACATGAAAGAGTGGCTCAAAAAGTTTTAATCAGTAGCAGTTTTATCAGCTT
The DNA here is from genome assembly GCA_030545055.2 of Neoaliturus tenellus. Lineage (NCBI taxonomy): Eukaryota > Metazoa > Arthropoda > Insecta > Hemiptera > Cicadellidae > Neoaliturus > Neoaliturus tenellus. Next base: position 3,272 of record JAQYXR010001467.1, on the reverse strand, counting down.
ATTGGTTTATATTGTTGCCTGGTAAACAATAACAAATAATTTTTTAGTCCCATAAGAATCGCAATGGAAGTTCGTATTAAAGCGCAGTGTGTGGAGTGTTTTATTGAAACCAAGCCCTAATTGTTGGTCTTGAGGGAGGATTCCTATTGTATCTTGCCCTAAATCTCCGTTAAACAACAACATAAGGCTTGGTTTCAATAAACCACTCCACACACTGCGCTTCAATACGAACTTCCATTGCGATTCTTATGGGACTCAAAATTTATTTGTTATTGTTTGATAGGCAACAATATAAACCAATAAGCTGATAAAAATGATACTGATTAAAACTTTTTGAGCCACTCTTTCATGTGGTGTTTTTAGAAAACTTGTATGTTACATGGAAAGAGGATGGAAGGATGGTAAAGTTGTAAAGGTTTTTTATAGACACCCTGTAGATTGTTTGTCTTAATAGTTTCTGTAGTAAGGAGTTTAAAAAGTAAGCAAGCTCTTTTTATAACATTATAAATGATAATGAATACAACTCAACTTCCGCTTTAGTTTTAACGCTTCATATCCGGAGCACACAAAAAGCTATACAGCAGACCTTGAAAAGCAGTTATGCTTTTCCTCTACCGATCTTGATGTGGTCAGGCAAATCTATACTTACTTAATACGCTAAGGGTTTTTTTGTGTCTAGAACTCCTCCTAGCATTTTCAACCGATATTCAAGTTTTTGGTGTCGTTGGATAGGGCTTGGTCTGTAGTTGTTTCCGCCAAAAATGATGAAAATTGGACATAAAATAAGGGCGCTATACACAAATTAAATTTGAAATTTTCCCATTACAATAACATTGGGTTTGGGTTGAACATTTTAAACATCTGTCAATGTACAGTTGTAAAAAACGTTCTTTTTGATTACTGATATTCACAATATTGGATTGATGTCGTAACTGAATGTTACTTTTGTATTGTATCAAAATAAATTGCTCGATTTCGAGCAACCAGTAGACTAGTAGTAATGAATCCACTATAAAAGCGTATAGCTCGATGGGCTTTTTCCCCATGCCAACTTTTGGGTATCCCTATAGTGTGTTAGCCAGAACTCTTATACGTGAATTACATTTAAAATGCGTATAATATAGTTAGTTATGTTAAAATTTGGAAAAGTTAATGGAAATAAAGAATAACTTATAAAAACTACAAAAATTACTACACAAACAGTTTTGGGAGGTTGACGAGGAACACAGGCATAAAAGTCATAAGTCATAAAATCACAATTGTAGTACTTTTGGAGATCTTTTAGTCACATTCATTATATTACGCAATAGTTAATTTTTTTATTGCTCCCTATAAGCTTGAAAAATTACCGAATATACTTTTAAAATATCTGATTGTCTGTTGTTTGTTTTTATAACCACTTTGATTGAACGGTCTGTACACAGGCTATAAAGGTGGTTACCATTGAAACGTCAGATAGGTGTGGGTAAAATGGCCACTACCAGATGGGACACGATAAACAAATTACTGGTTATAAAGGAAACAGCGGGAATCTTGGGCAAAATGGTGCCAATCATTAGCTTAACCTCGTTGCCCTCAACGCATTCTTTCAAAAAACAAATTAATAAAACAAATTGGTATAGTAGGCCCAAAGTTTCTAAGGATTGTGCTACTTACCTAGAATAACAAAGGCATTGAATGACGATTTAGTGTTATTTACTGCTAATTGCATCTATGTAAATAATGTTTTATAAACAATTTGAAAATTTAATAGTTAATTTAGAAAAATATTAAATGAACTACAAATTAATATTTAACGATTCATAATTTTAAACCTTGTGCACAGTTACGAGTTAAGGCAGTTTGTAGTAAGGGATTTATAAAAGGGTAAATAAATATAAATAAAACTTCCATTTAATTTTTTATGTTTGGACTTTAATTATGTAAAATAAATTTACTCATTACATACTTATAAAACATAAGACTTTATTTATCATTAGGCACATAAGTGGATGTTCCAATTGAAAACATTCACTGATGAGCTTAATAATCAGAAAAGTTTATAACATTTTCTTGAACAGGGGAAAGAGTGAAGATTCCGTTTTAAGTAATGTTTATGTCGTCTTCTACGTACACACCAATTGATTAATTTCGTTAACAAAACAAAGGCCTTCTGCATTTTCTGACTCATCATGGTGTCGTCCACCGAGTGGCGAGTGGTCCGAGCGGCGAACCTCAGGTAGAAAAGGGTCAAATGGAATTTTCGGGGAATTCCTCCCTTCGGCAGGGAGAACCTCCTGAACGGCTCTAAGTACAAGACCAGGTGACTCTGATCTGTCTATACACTCGCATTTTCAATGTATATTTTCAAAAACACCGCTTATATATATATGTGTGTGTCCGTGAACACGATAACTTTTGAACGGAAATACCGATTTTGATAAAATTTGGTACAGGGGTGTAAGCCAGCGTCTACTAGGTTGAGTTTGCGAACCAGAATAATCGGACCATGGAAACGGGGTTTTATGGGGTTTCAAAAGGATTAAAAATGGGTTTTGGCTTTTTTTACTTTTATTTAGAAAATTCAAAATTTTAACTCAAACCATTTAAAAGAGCTTAAAAAACAAACAATCTAGTATTTTGAATTTTTTACCTAGCTTAAATGTTTATGGAGAAAATCCAAAAAGTATGTTTACCATGTTATTCTTAAGGGAAATCAACAAAACCTTCTATCTTGCTTATTTATTGACATATCTTGATAAAATTTGGTATGTACATTCATTAGGAAGCGTTTAACTTATATTTGCTTAGAAAACCCACATGGTGGCAAACCTACGTACTCACCCCTATAAAGTTTATGGGGAAAATAAAAAGAACACCATAGCCTTATAAAATTTGGTATGTACAATCACTAGGTAGGGTTTAACTTATATTTACCAACAAGAAGTAACCGTAACGAGAATTTCCTCTCTTAAAATAAATCGGCCTCCTTCAGTGATACATGCAGCTTTTTTCATGTAGGGTGCTCTTTTCTGCTGTATTAGGAATAAATATGTCGCCGGATTGCATCTTGTTGAAAAGTATCAAGTCTTGTTTACCTTTTTACATATATTTCTTTTTTATTGGGGGTTCCTAATTTGGAACATCGGTCTTCGTAAATTTTCTTCGTTTTTTCTTTATGAATACTGACAACTGTATTGTGTTAGTAAACAGTGCAGCTGATGCTCTATCTACAGCCTTATTTAACTGGCATTAATGAACCCTTATTTTCTTTTTCTAAAATTAAATACTTT
>JAQYXR010001466.1:0-32336 GCA_030545055.2 Neoaliturus tenellus | reverse complement strand
AGGAAAGGGCAAGGAATCAGGTTGTAAAATTTAATAAGGAGGCCTTTTCTCCAGACAGTGTCATAAGCTGCAGTAAGATCTAAGAAAGCAACGGAGGTTTTCAGTCTTCGCTCAAACCCATTCTCGATGAAAGAAGTAAGAGCTAGAACCTGGTCACAACAGTTGCGCCCAGGTCTAAACCCAGCTTGTTCGACGGGGATGCTGGAATCGAGAACAGGGAGGATTCTGTTGTATATCAACCTCTCGAGCAGCTTATAACATACACTAAGAAGGGCTATGGGTCGATAACTTTCGGGCAGTTTTGGATCTTTACCGGGCTTCAAGACAGCAGTGTATAAAGCAGTCGAAGCGTATAAAACATATCAAACAAGTGACTTTTTAACAAAGGGGAAGAGTTTTAATATGGAAATCAAAGTGATTTGTGTATATAAAGTCTTTTGGAACGAATTTCATTCACTTTTGAATTGAATCACGTTACTATTTTTATATTGTATTACACATTTATATTTTAATAAAAAAAAAATAAAAAAACATTTTCATAGCTGAACCGCAACATAAATTTTATCGTTACACCACACCAAGGTACTGTATTATTATATATTTTTCTATGTGAAACTGCACTTTATATTCACCTTATTCACAATGTTATTATGACCTACAATGTAATACTTACAAAATAAATTTATATTCCAAATTTGCACAGTAGATCTAAATGCAAAAAAAGATAAATAAGATATTTATATCTCCAAAACAGCTGAGAATCTTACACATTCACGAGTCATTATAATAAAATGCCAAATTTATCATTCAGATGAATTCAATTTAAAACTTGGTATATATATAGAATTAAAATATAAATACAAAAACAAAAAGTACAAAAACTTAAAGCATTTAAAATAAAACAAAAATTGAGGCTAAAAGTATGATTTTTTTAAATTATTAACGTTTGACAAACAAGCAAGGCTCGAATGAATTAAAATATCTTATTTTGATTCCTTGGTTATGACTTTATTCTTACTGGTTCCTTTTTATGATTTCCTTGGTAAATTTTACTTTATAGCATCAAATTTATAACCACCGTCCATTACTACAGTATGTTGACTGAAATCTGCAGAGAGTGCATCTAATAATTTTCTCATTCGTAATATTAATGTAGCAAAACAGTAGTTTTAATTCGCAAGACAATGATGGATCACGTTTTATTTTAAGCTATAGCCTACTGAATACGTGACTATCTTCAGTTGCTACCTCACCCCTGACGAGGCCGTCCAGGACTTCCGCGGGTTAATCATTCTGTAGTCAGTTATACCTAAATCTTCTACATCTGCAACACAACCAATCCCTACTTCTGAAAAAGGCGTGATTAAAACAGGTACTACTCTTTTTTGTTACTATAGTGGGTACATTAACAAAACTTTCAAGAACATTGCTAGCCACGAGAGCTAAATGAGCAAAGTTTTTTTGAGCCTTGTAAGATGATCACTTTAAAATCCCCTATCAACAGCAAATTCGTATAATTTATGCTTTCAATAATGTGTTTCAATATGGCTATAATATGTTACCTTATTATAGTAATTCATTCATTTTATGAAATGAGTTTCGTGTAAAAAAGTTAAAGCAAGTAAAACATATTTTATTGTTTATGAAATGTGATATTTTAAATGTGTTAATGGTCCCAACATTTTGAAAACAATGACGTTATAGCATTTAAACTTAAATTTGTTTTTTTCCTTATAATGTGAACAGTTATAAAACAAAAATATTTTAGCTTTTATGTGGTTTTATAATTTAATTTACAAGTTAAATTATAAGTTCTTTTATAAGTTAATTTACAAAAAAATATATATATATATAAATTACGATACAGTATTTTTATTTATTTAATTCCATTTTTCTTGAAATTGTTACTATATTGATATAATACTCATTGGGTGGTCTAATCTCAAATATAATTATAATATTTTCCCACAAAAAAACTTTTTTGAAGCCCAGCTTCAGGAAGAATTGCAGGAGTTTTCAGCATTCTCGCTGAACACGAAAGTTAGTGGTCAGCAATCTATTCATGCATAAACCGCCTTCGAAAAAGACGTACAAGATCGTTTGGAGTAAGAAGTACAAGCTCCTGTAGAGCAAGTACTCAATCATACAGAGGATGTGCCTTTTCTTGAGGAGCAGTTACCATTAGAAGAAGTTATACTTTTTAACAGGCTAACTAAAAAGGAACAAATGGACTGGAAAAGAAAGGTACGTAAAGCGATGGCTCTATCACCATGTCCAAGTAGACTACAAGTGAGATTGCAAGTACACCAAAACCATTTCACGATGTGAGGTAGATCACTAGCCGATTCCCGTCTACAACGAAAAAAGATGTAAAATGTGTATTTCTAAATACGAGTATATTTCTAATTCTAGTTATAGTGTTACTCGACTATAACAATCGAAAGGTAGATTTGTGCTTGAAACAAAAGATCTTTGAATTTTAATTCACTGTTATTCACAATTGAACATTTTATTATTGATGTAATCAAGATATTATTCCAGGTATTTTTTATGAAAAATAAATAAATAAGAGGTACATGGAATGTTTTTGGTATTAATATTTTTTTCCTGTATTGCCAGATGAGAATGATTTTACTCATGATTTTAATTTTCTTCTTTACATTTTTTATTGTTACCTTCCGTATACCGGGTGTCCCAGACCACCCGTACAACCCTTTTAAAATCTACACAATTAATTTTTCACAAAAACAAATTGTCCCATTTCATGATAATTTCAACCTACAGGGTTTACCAGAAGTAACCTACCTAGACCAGAAGTTATTAAATTTAAATGCGAACCCCCAATTTTTATAGTATTTTTGATTCTACATAAAATTCTAAGACAGTTTAACAATAAAATGAGAACCTTTAATCCTAACGGTTTGGGAAACAATGGTGGTAGAAGTTAGATTTTTTCCAAAGAGAATAATGTGGAGAAAATTGTCATATCCATTACAACTGAAACTTTTACCCTTAACATAACTGTCCAAGCATAAAAATATCTTAGAACCTCATTTTAAATCATATTTCATCATAAAATACCGATTATCACGTAATAGTTTTTGCTGTAGCCTACTCACATTTTAAATAATCTCTACCGTATTGTAATTTTTTATATATATAAAATTTATAAAAACATTATAATTTATGACTCTAAAGGGCCTTAAAGAAGAAGCTAAGGTATTTCCATGCTAAGAATTTTTTTTAACGGGGGATTTATGGAGATAATGAATGTGTAATTTGGCCCCAAGTTATTCTTATGGGGAAAAAGAAAACTTCTACCGCCAATATCTCCCAAACTTTAATTATTAGGGTTACACATTAAATCGTAAAATCGTCTTAAAATTATGTGTTGAATCCAAAAATAGAATAAAAAGTGGGAGTTCGTATTTAAAAATAATTATTTACTGTCTGAGTAAGTTTCTTCTGGTACACCCTGTACATTGAAATTATCATAAATGTATAGAGCGCATACGGTTTACCTATAATGGCACATTTTGTTTTTGTGAAAAGTTAACTGTGTAGATTTAAAAGGGGTGTACGTGTGGTCTGGGAAACCCGGTATAAAAATTCCATTTCTGCATTAAGAGCCTAAATAATGAAAATTTATTGTTTATGTAACCTTTCACAACCTAGTTAGTGTTAATATTTTTTATGTAGTGATTTTTATATTTGGACATGAAAGGGTTCGTATTAGTTGCTGAATAACATGATTTACGTTAAGATCTCAGATCTCTGATATCTGGTTAAGATATCAGAAGATATGTGATAACAAAATAATCCGTAAGTAATAAGTTTAGATACTGTAAATGTATCAACCATAATAAGTAACCTATTTTTACATAGTAACCAAGAACTCATTTTTGCATCACCAGTTTAATATTTATTTTACTGTTTTTAAAATAACTCCTAACTTTTGTCCACGCTTTCATTTTTCATCTGTCATAATAGTCATAAAATTTAAGTTCCATGCTTTGTTTAAAAAAAAATCCTTTTGGTAGTCTCACATTTCAGTGTAGGATTTATCACCTATATTAGAAAACAAATCGGCAAAATAAAGTCTTGGGTTGGTTTAAATATGTTTAATTTCGCTTTTCGGAGTTATAAGGCATTTTCTCAGAGATTTCATATTTTCCCTATCATATAGGTGAAATAAGAAATCCTTTTTTTACCAAAAAGGCCACGATCCGTTCAGTGGTTTTCACTCTACAATCAAATGCACTCCTTAATTATATATACGATTCTTAAAGAAAGAAATTAGCAATTTTATATTTGTATTTATTATTCCAAGATAACTATAAAGGAATATGTTGAGTAGAAAAAGAAAGAAATAGTTGTATAATAAATTAACGTCAACTACTCAAGACAATATTGTAGGTGTTTTGGACATTCTGTTTTAAAGTAACAAAATATTCTTGTAAATAGAGTAAAAATAGTTTTTAAAGGAAAAAACTCTAAATAAACCCCTAAAATTTATAGTCAATCAAATAAAATTATATAACTTAATTAGGGATATTAAAAATATTTATTTTCCTATAATCATTCTTGAAACCTAGGTTTTCCTAAAGCTAAAGGTCGTGTCGGTTTTAGATTATTTTTGGTAAATTTTATAAATACCATTTTGTCCTGTATATTAATTTTTTGAGTAATATGTGTAATCCTACATAAATAGTTATATTTCTACAAATTATCTTATACAAAAACCTTTTTACCCTTTTTCTAATAATCCCGTAATGCTATTTAAAGTGCTAAATAAGCTATCCCGTTGTGGCCCTTTTCAGCAGAAACCCTGCCGTAATCGTTAATTGTGGGGATTATTTAAGGATAAACTAAACTAATGGCGTCAACTGACGATATTAACTGGGATTTAACCTGGGGACAATAACCTGTTACTGTTATTGAAACTAATAGGATGTAACTACTGGAGTAAAAAAAAAACATTTTTGTTCATAGCTTTGTGATTCTCTTAACTCTTCTGTGATAACTCTTTTACATTTAAAGCCAGTAAAAGTTAAATTTTGATAACAAGGAAATTTTCATCGTTAACAAGTTAATAAATAATTTATATAAAACCACTAATTTTAATGTAGCTGATGGTTTAAGCTATAAATAACCTCATGAGCAAAATTTCTGTTGATATGGATTCAAAAAGTTTACAAATAATAATTTATTATGGAAACATCTATACTTTGTGTTTTTCTAGAAGTTTTTATTACAACAGCTGTCTAATAATTCAACCAATCATCCTTCCTTCACAAGATTAACATTGAAACATTGAAAGCCTATAGGGCGTAGCCCTGGTAACTGATGTGAATTATGATGCGATTGAGCTCACCTGCTTTACCAATACCTTCCTAACGGTATGCGCAGATTTCTTCTAAGATGCACACGAGCTGAGAAAAAAAGGAGGAAAAGAAACATGCTTGCCTATTAATATATAGACTAGAGGACACCTCCTGATCGAAATTCGACCAACATTTCTGTTAAAATTGCCTTAATTGGCATTGATTATAATGCCAAATCAAAATTTTATTGAGAAAAATCGCAATAACACTCTTGTTTGTAGACAGATCCCTACAAACTTGGTACCACTGGTTAGATAATTTCATCTGACAACTTTTTTGGTTTTTGTAAAATGTTTATAAACTTCACCTATGTTCAGATATTTGAGTTTGAGAAATTAAAATTTCCGCCATTTTGAAAATATACAGTGGAAAAATTATTTTTTCCCTGGAAATGGGCATTGGTGTGATAAGTTCATACCAAATATGAACTTAATGCAACCACCCGTTACGGAAATAAAATTTATTATGTGTAAAAAACAAAATGGTGGCTAGCGGCTTAACGATGCATTTTAGACCCCTATTTATTCATTGCTTTTTTTTTCTTGTCTCGATGCAAGGAACGAGTATACAAAAGGGTTCCAGAGAGTCTAGAACACCCTGTTAGAGGATAATTAATGATACAATGTATTCACTTCCAAAATGTTATACACGTCAATTTTGTTGTAAATTATTATAAGAGGCCTATTCCTATCTTGGGTTAAAGATTAAAGTTCTTCAATCATACTTTGAAAACGTCGTTGTAAATATCCTAACACATTAGGTCAGATTAGTTGTAAGTGTTATATTTTTATTTATCCCTCGATAATCAGTGGTGGTTTCAGAAAGGAGGCATGGTTGATCAGGCCCCCCTGACAAGTTTTTTTGTAAAAATGTTAATGCCTCAGTTGCAAAATTAGCCTAAGAAAAATCACAGACTGTACCAACAAACAGAAGCACTCTCACGTGTCGTGTCGCTTACACACATGTCGGAATCACAGTTTAACCTAGTTTCGTGCGGGAACCCTTCTTTAACCACTAGTGATTAGTTCAGTTTTTTAGGTTACGACTGATAGGAAAACATCTGAATTTGAATGTCGTGGTTACTGTAGTTTATAGTGAACGTGTTATTGAGTTAAGAAGTTATAGTACGTTTTTATTTGTTGTTAAGTAGAAATATAGTGTACGTCATTGAACGTAAACCCTTTTTTAACATGCAACCTACCATTATAGTCAGCGACAACGTTGCTTGTAAGCCTGTATTTCCCATTCACCATAATATTCTAGATCTACGTTTAAAAGTCATGTAAACTATAAACTCTAAAAATATATTTGAGGTACTCCAAAAGAATAAAAATCCACATAAACTTCAAAATTTCAAAAATTTTCCGGGGTAGAAACCCCTGGTGGTTTGGCCCACCCCGAAAATATGCCCTCTACCGCCCTTGTCGTTAACATAGTCGGTCTCGTTGTTATTATAGCGCTTTTGTTTTGAAAGTCTGTTCAAGAAGTTTGTCAATTCTCATAGGAAACAAAATGTGCAGGCTTCTGAGGCAAGGAGGACTCAAGAACCTCAGTTATTTTCTGATTAACTTCCATTGAAAGCCAGTTGACATTTATTTATTGATTGTTATCGCAATATTGTGTTAGAACCATATAAATTAACATACTGTATTTTTGTTCCTAGTAAATAAGCCTTTCTGTTTACAGTTTGTGGGGAAGTCAGGTTATAACATATATTTTCAGATTGAGCTCAAGTTCGTTAACATATCAATACAGCGATTTTTAAAATAAATCAACATATCAAACCCATATTTCAAAAACAAGAACTACTGTTTAGAACACTTACCAAAGTAGAGAACTTATAACACCAGAAAACTTAATGCATCCCTACAACTCCTGGCTTCGGATTATGAAGAAATGTGTTCTTTTGGCGAATCTAGATTTGAGAACTCATCAGCAGTGTTATTACTTTCCTAATCCTTTCAAGAACATTATGTAATCCGTTTCACGATCCTTCAAAATAGATATTCCATCTTTTTAATGAAATAACGGCAAATTAATAGGGTGAAAAAAATCGGAGAACTCAAATGATGGTTAGAACTAAGAACGTTCGTGATTCATCAGTGCAAATGAGCAAACAAAGTGTTGTGATTGATTTCATAAAATACTCGGTGGGTTTTCAATAATAATAATAAAAAATAAAAAAATTGTGTAATTTTCTTCACAATTTCATTCAAGGGAGATGCATTGTTGAAGGTAGTAATATACTTCTCATTTAGGAGTACAGTTTTTTAATCTCTATCAAAATTTATATCTTGCTAGAGGAAAGCAGTTGTGTATTCTTTCCGAGACAATGCAATGTATTATATACTGCGAATTGTACGTGTAGCTTTTAAATGTAATAAAAAATATTCAAAATTTAGTTACAAAATACAAGAAACATAAACGTAATTCACGTTTAAAACATATAGATACTGTGGTAAAATTGGAATGAAATCCCTTTCTGGTTGAAGGAGATTTTTAAGAAGGATAAACAATCTGATTCTCACCATCAGCTGTCAGCTTATGTAAGAAGCTGCCTTGTTAGTTCCGCTCAAAAAATCTAACGATTTCTTACACTACATTTTTATGTTTTAACTAAAACATTTTAGTCGTATACAAAAAATCTTATCTTTAATTTTAATTCTTAAAAAGATATGTTACAGGGTTGACAAAATAATTTAGATATACTGATAAAAAGTACAAATAGTTTCTTTTTTTGTAAAACACTAAACATTGTTTGGAAGTTTTACCTGAGTTATTACATACTCTTTTACTGTGTCAAACATTTCCAAACAAAATGGAATTGCAAATACACCCAAGGGTGTACTTAGGGTAATCTTATGATTAATTTCTTATTATTAGCGACGGTGTTATTTTAATGTATTTTATTTGTGTGATAGGTTAAACACTGAGTAAATTATATTTATTTCTTTTTCTTTAAAAAAGCTAAATTTAACTATCTAGTACATATATTTGTTGTTCCTAACAGATCTTAGTATATCGTTAATGAATTTTTTTTCTGTTATATTCACTATGCCGGAAAAATAGTAGGATACATCCACTAAAGTTTGCTGTAAATTTAACAAGTCACGAAGTGGTTAAATATACTACGAAACATTGAACACATTAGTGTGTTTTTTATACAAGACTTTTTTAGTGATTTACCTTAAACTAATTATAGCAATAAAGACTGCATTTTAAGGATGTGTCTCCATTGTCAATGTGAGCCATTGTAATTTAATAATGGGAGATCTAGTCGAGGCAAATTTTAATACAACGTTATAAAATCGAGATTAAAGTACTAAAAAATAATAATGGAAAAATAAACATTGAAGTATACTTTTATGACATAAAGATTTCATTAATTTTGGTGACTAGATTTAGCTAGCTTACTCAGAGCGTTCATGGCAAAAAATATATATAAAAAAAAACACTACATGAAGATAATATACCAGAAGTATCCATATACCAATATATTAATACAATGTGTGTTTTAAGTTTTGTACAACTTTAAGAGCTCAATGTGCTTTATACCTCTTTTCATGCAATTGTGTATTTGTTTGTAAAAGAGTGTGTGTTAGGATAAAATTATAAACACAAATTTAAAAGTTTCTTTTAAGTGAGACTGGCAAATTAATTAAGAATTCTAGTATTTTATTTAATAGTTTTTGAAGTCATTAACTCACAAATCGTAGCTAAAAATCATGAAGACAGATATATTTATGACATAATATATTAACACATTGAAATAAAAACAGTAGGATTACCCAATAATATGTCATAGTTTCTCAGTAAACCAAGTGTATAAGTTAGTCATCTCGTGGAAGTGGCTTAACAATTGGAACTGACAAGTTAATCTGTTTTGGGGAAGATAGCAAATTTGGTGAGTATTAATTTTACGTCCGCCACAACCCTATTTTATAAAATCTATTCGTTGGATATCGTTTCTGAAGATTACGCTACTTATTTCAATACATCTTTTAACATTATAACTACTGAAAATAATCATATACCGGGTTTCTCACGTTAAGTGTCTATTTAAATAAAACGATTTTCCACTAAATTTGTCCCAAGGAAGAATTATTTAAATTGTTTTACGTTGAATAAATACAGTGCGTTCTAAGAACTGGGAGTCACAGGTTCAAATCTGGGAAATTTCAAATACAAACAAATGTGTATTATACATCATTTGAAAGGTCTCTTCAATATGAACATTTTAGTGAAAGCATAGTTTAGTTTTATTTTAAGTCGTTTTAAAATGAGGGTATTTTTTTGTCAAAATCAAAATTAACCTCAGACTCTATATATCTTTTATTATTTGTCATTAATGATCCCTGATTCAAAGTACTTATTTGACATAAGCTAAGCTTTACAATGATATGTCACGAAACCATATTTAATAAAAAAACTGAAATTGTAAAATTAGTTTTTTATGCATAAACAAAACAAAAAAATATAAATGCAAATATGTCATTTTTAAAACCACCTTGAAGTTTTCGTTGAACTGAGCAAGTTAGTTTGCAGTTTTACACTAATGACACATCTCTTTTGGTTATGTAGTAAAAACGCAAAAATGCCATTTTCCCCCACATGATTTACATTTTGATTATTCAGGAAATGACAGCATGGAAGTCATTCTTCCATTGTTGCCGTGTCATTAATTCATGCAAGTTATATGGAAAAAGGCATTTTTACGTTATTACTACAAAACCAAAAGAGACTACGAAAAAAGTATAAATTACAAAGTTGCTCATTTCAACGAGAACTTTAAGACCATGTAAAAAATGACATGAGTTTGCATTTGGAATTTTTTGTTTTGCTTACGTAACCTAAAAATTTTCTAAATTTTGGTAATTTTATATTTTAAATAAATGTTGTCTTGTGACGTATCATTGTGAAGCTTACCTTATTTAAAATAGGTATTTTTAATCAGGAGTCATTTATTACAAATAAATAATAAACAGGTTATCCCATTAATTATTATATTTACCTCAAAAATGCCAGAAACAAATGAAGATAACTAAGTTCTGATTTCACCAAAATGTTTGTATTGTATAGACTTCGATGAATATAATGTGTCTTAAGTTTGTAATCCCATAAACCAATGACCTCAACTTAATTGATACTTGATACTTGTTATCTACATCGTTGACCGACACTGTCAGACTGATTATGTCATTATATTTTAACATATATTTAAAAAACTTCACCAAAACTACTAATTACATGCCGGACTAGATTAAAGGCCCCTCGCTTGACTCATCAAGTTTGTACAGTGGCCTGCTGACAAGGCTCTCACGCACTACACGCTTGAAAGATGGAAAGTCCACAATTTTCACTCTTTCAGGGAGGGTATTATAAATCCTTATCTCAGAGCGGGGTAACTCTTCAGGGAGCGACTAAGGCGGCAGCGGGGCATATCCAATTCCCTAACCCTACGAGTCCCATAGTTGTGGAGCACTCCTCTAATGTCAAAGTGGTCAGTATTCTCCTTCAACAAGACAAGAGCATTGAGGACATATTGACTGAAGACCGTGAGGATTTCAAGTTGTTGGAGGATGGGTCGACAGTGATCCCGATAGCCGGCTGATCAAATTAACATTACGGCCTTCTTCAAGTTTTAGGACAACCTCTATTTATACAATGTTAAAACGATTTTAAACTTTTTCCATGCAGTCAATTTATTGGAAAATAGTTTTATTTCAAGATTGTAAGAGAATTTTTTGATATGTAATCTATTTGAGACTCCTTAAGTGAGACACCCAGTATTTAATTTCATTAACAACGATTTATTCAAATCTGTTGGCTTAGTGTGTCTTGTAATATTACGAGTGACCAGAATTAACTATTAATAAGTCTGGGCTTTCAATAATAAGAAAGATCCTTTGAACAAATATGTCTGAGATAGGTTTAGTTTGTTTTAGATATAAAGTAGTCATAAAAATTTTCAATAACTAGAAAAAGGTTGTTTCATCCATCTGTATCAAAAGTAAACAGGTTTTCAATTTAAAATAAATTTCTCCAATACGTACTTAACTTTAATAACAGTCTAGAGTCATTCTTAAAGTCGTATAGATATATTGCAAAAACATAAATGTGAATCGTTGTTAACATTTCTTCCAGTTTTCTGTTACATCCTCGTCGTAGGATAATAATTGCTGCAGGAATAATAAAGGCATAAACTTGAACTCTTAATCCAACATTGTCCATCATATAAACTATCTGGATGGACATGAGATTACCTGGTGTTCTACAAGGGAACCATAGAAATCTGGTGTTAAATAAAACAAGACCACAAAGAGTAGATGTTTGATAATAGACCTACTTGGACTTCAACATTTATACCAAACACTAAGCAATAATATAAAAATAAATTCTTTAGGTTATTATAATTTTTTATTAAGATTAATAATTCCACTGAGTGAAACCAAATTCGATGTTATTTACGGGAGCTAAAATAATTAGCCTGAGATTAGTTTTAGACAAAGGGTTGAAATCTTGATTCAATATTGTATTGAAGTATTTGATTAAAAATCTAAATCTGTTTAAAAGTTAAATTTCATATCATAAATATATTTTAAATTTACATCTAGTAGGATTTGCAAACTTGTGATTTATGTAAGTACGACATGTGTTTTATTCGATATTATATTATGTCCATGTTTATAATAATTTTATTAAGAATTCCTTCCAGTGCATCTAGCATTAATTCACGCTTATTCTTGTTTTATGTAGGCTGTAGTTCACCTTCATTTTGATAATACTTGAAACGTTGTTTTGTAGGTTAAGTTTATGCATGTTTGTCAGTCATATTGATTGCTTGCTCATTATTAGGAAAATTGTATTACCGTGGGAAATAAAAAAATTATAAATTCGAAATCCATAACAGGAATAAAAAACTATTTTACGGGACTAAAAATGGACTTCAATTGCCTCTAGCTCCTTAACCTTTATTTTTAGCTAAAAATGCCATAGAATTAAAAAGGTCTTAAGATATGCATACAATGAAAAAAATGACACAATAACAGGAGTTTATATTTTAAATATTGAAGTTCACAGACATATTGGAAAAATGGTGGACTTTGTAAATAAACTGAAATAGTCTTAAAATACAGAATAAAAGATCTACTGGAGTTGCCATTTAACTTTTTTCTGCACACCCTGTTAAGATTTAAGGCTGCTTTGAGAATTAAATTAACTACAAAATGCGATCCAAATGGTGAAATAGTCCAACCTGTATATAACAATGACGGACTTTCAAAAAATAAAATTTTCAAGACAAATAATAATGTATTCTTTGAGTTAGTTCAAATAGCAGAAAGTCTTATTAATTTAACGTATTTCGTTAAGCGCCTTAGAACTGCATAATTCACAAAACAAACAAGAACAGCTTACTCCTCAGGGCGGTAGCGGCTTAGATACAAATTATTCATCGCTGGGTAAAGTGTGAAAGGAACATAGATAAACATGTTGTTTCAAACATAAAACCACAACAATAACCTGATTTATTTGTTGAAACGTTATTTCTTTTAAAGAATAGGTGATTTTTTATGAAAACTCTGTAATAAAAGTGAACAAAATCAATTTCAAGAATTGATATAACAATATAAAACAAGATAATTAAAAAAAACTCAAGGTTAAAATTAAACATAACTTGTATAATTTGAACATAATATTCCTTTAAATAATTCAGTCTCCCTTACTAGGAATGGTTTAGAGATCAAGTTAATAGTCCTTTGTTTAAAGTCCGTCAAATTAAAAACGATTTACCGAAAAACTGATTATTTTTGCACATTCGAACATTATATTAAAACAATGTTGATAAGAATAGAAAGAATAATTCTAAGAAATAATAAAATATTATTATTTCTTAGAATAAAATAATAATACAATAGACGCCCAATATTAATTTTAATCACTAGGCGGTTTATTTCTGAGCAAATCGTAGCTTGCAAATTGAGATTAAGTTCATAAAAACACTTCCAGTCTGAGCGTGGAACAACAAAAAAGCCATACTACAAAAATATAAAATAAGTAAATAATTTAAAAATAAATTGAAGAAAATCTCAATATTGGTTTAACGGTCGAATTTGTATGAATTGAGTTAAAAGTGTTTATGTGCTATGTGTTAAGTGTTGAATTGTTATTTTTATGATATTTACCATTCTTTAATAATATTACATTAAATAATATGAGATGTAACTTGCTACATCAAAAACAGAAAAAATATAGCAGATATAATAATGGAGCGTTTTCACACTAAAAAGTAAAATTTTTCTCATAAATAAATATACGTTATTTATTTTTATTTATCAAATACGTATTTTTGGAATTCACTAAAATTAATTGTCTTTATGTATGTAAAAAATACCGACTAAAAAAAAAACCCTTAACGGAATTTACAGCATTATTGGATCCACGTTTCTTATGTTTAAGCCACTTTAACAAAAATCAACACTTCATAACATTACAAACAAACCACTCTTAGTAATTTAGTCTATGCCGTGAACAATTGCAGTAACTTATATTAAAAATTGACCTCAAATGATGATTATTCTGTGTTTAGTTAATTGCATTTATACTACAGTACATTGTTATCGCTGACTCAAATCACATGTTATTGGGTTTACTTATTCATACCATTATTGTTCATTTGCTTGCTTAAATAAATTTCAAATAATTCGGTTGTGACGAGGGCTTAACTCTCGTTCGGTACTTAAATCAGGCCTGAATGGAATATACAGTAATATGTAAATAACTTTATTTTCTCTCAAATGAACGATTAAAAGTTTCGATATGTAATTGAATGATGTAAATATTTGTTAAAAATGTCATATTCTTATTGATTGGGACGTTAAGTTTCAAATGTAAAATATACACAAGTATTCACTGTTGGAATAAGGCTTCATCATAAAAGCTGCAAAATCTCAGGTCAATCTGTGAGCTCGTCATAATAATGCATAATTCAAATATTCTTGGTCATATTCCAAATCTGATCCTGCTGAACCAACTGATTTTAATTTACATTCAATTATTGCGTTGAAATTAAAACTGTTATTACCAATAAAATATATATATATATATATATATATATATATATATATATATATATATATATATATATATATATATATATAAACTTATAAAAGTTTATAATATTAAACACTACATTTTTAGAGTTTTGTTCATAAAAGTTACTTAGTAATTGACTTTTGTTTCTAAATAAGTACTTTTACAATGTTTCCAAAAATTAAAATGACCTCAAAAGTGAAGAAACTGTGTATTTTCCCCAAATATTTCACATGACAGTGAAATCTAGATGGATCTCCATAGTTATGGAAAGTGAAAAAGATATCTATTAACCACGTCAACAAGTGTGTCAAATTGATTAATTTGTTAAAAATATATTATGAAAGTCGTTAACTATAATAATATTCAACAATATGTACCTCGACAAAATTATGCCATTCTCAATCTTCTAAGTTAATCATTCTTTTAGTTTTTGTTGAGCAAAATATGAGCAAAATATGGTATGAGCAAAATATACTACTTTAATTTGGCTGATTTTAAATTGATTACTGTCCTTTGAATAAAATATTTTATCACCAGTAAAACCTAAGAACATAGCTTTTTTGTAGCAAATTGACATATATTAACTACTGTAATTAATAGTCCAGGCAACGAAGACAAAATAGGGGAAAAAATTCATGTAGAAGCCAAATTTGGTACAGTTGTAGGGGAAGGTTTCTTAAACAACATACTAAAAGTACTGACCCATAGGGGTGGAGCTAAAATGATGGGATGATGGGATGGCCCACGTGGAGTCAGAAATAAATCTTTCGTCGATCAATGGGTTTATGTATATCAAATTAAAGCTCTTAAGTAGTAGAATTTAATGCCGCAAACCCTATCTCAAAAAGTTGTCTGAGTCGAAAACGGCAGCCTGTCAAACTTTGAATAAAAATCAAATTTTAACCTAAACGCTTAAAAATGTAATAATTTTCGAAATACTTGACCTTTCGAGGTTCGGTTTGCGGCAAACGTTTGCTTTTACAATTAACTTTGAAAATGTGGATAGCTTGCCATAAGCCTATCGTATTACCCTTGAACCATCCTCTACATGAACGTCCCAAAGAGGAAGTTTAAACAAAATTTCTTAGTCTATAGCCATGCTATACATAATTTTAAATGTCTTAGTAAGGAGAGTACATAGCCGAAAACCAGACCTCAAAAGCTCAAATATGTCGGAAGTTATTGCATTTTAAAGTTTTGATAATATAATTTTATTCTAAACTTTGAACGCCTGCCATTTTACTCCTGACAGTTATATTGAGGTCAGGTTTACGGCATTGTATTCTACATTTAAAGACCTTTAATTTGATATATATAAACCTTCTGGAATGTCTTTCAATTTAGTATGCTTAATATCAAATTTTAATGTAACTCCTTATGGGACCTTTAGAGCCTCCCCACCCCTTTAGCTCCACCCCTATGGGTCAGTACTTTTAGTATGTTGTTTAAGAAACCTTCCCCTACAACTGTACCAAATTTGGCTTCTACATGAATTTTTTCCCCTATTGGGTCATTTTTTGTCTTCGTTGCCTGGACTATAATAACTAACGCTGAATGTCACATTTTGATTGTTGTTGGAAGTTCAACTAATGACACAGCCAAATGACTTGGCGGAGGCTGTAACCAAACCACTTATCACCAACATCCATCCAAATAACTACCAAATTGTGGATGTCTCTTGGTGAGCTCTGAGACCTCGAGGTTTTGGGGGATATTGTTTTACAAAAATAAACAATATTTAGATATGATTTTTTTTATTTTTTATTTAATACTTTAGTTCGATACTTAATTCTAGAATATCCTTTGTTTACTTAATCATTTAACCATTTAATTATTAAATTATATAGTTCAGGGTTTATTTAAGTTTAAACAACATTTAAAAAGAAACACTATCTATATATTTCACTATTGTTAATATTAAAATCTAAATTCTTTAATAAAATCTTTATGTTTTAAGTAATTGTAACGTTCATAGTTTGTCTCGAACGTAAAGAAGAAACACAGATTAGGTTTTTTAGTTTTAGTTTATGAAGTATTTTCTATTCCATATATGCATTGGGTTCTTTTAACCTCAAACGAAGTTACAAGGTCTGAAGTTTAAAATCTAAGATTTTGTAAAGTATAACTTACATCTTGAATGAACTGAATAATTTATTCATGCATACTGGTTTCTTACGCTTGTTTGAACTACTTACTTGCTTTTCAGGAACCACCAACCTCGTGTATCCTGCCAGATTAGAGCCCGATGTTGAATGGCGTTCCCAATAACGTTTCACGAAGCCGATCAAAGGCCCAGCTCTCCATCAGCGAGTGAGTCAAGTGAGTTGTCCCGGACGGAGCTCACTGGACCGTGCAGCTGTAAACAAATCACCAACACGCTTACAGGGTTTATATATTGCCGCAGTTTACCCTCGTGGAAAATGTGGCCGTGGCTAGTTGGAATTAAACTAATTATTTATTTAAATGTATATTTTTATTGTTGTTATTGTTTTAGGTACTAAACAGGTCGAGTATTTAGTAATATTTTACCTTCCATAGTATTTTATGCAAAGTCTAGCTGTAGCATAACGTAATGTTTGATTTAAAGTCACGAGTATGAAAAATTTAGGTGAAAATATAAAAGTATGAAGTATAAATATCATACTACTACTAGGGTAAAATTAAAAAAAAATATTTTTGTTTCAAAATACTATTTGGTAAATAATTTAGACTTAATATAACATTGCACCTAAAACTTTGTACAGTGCAATGCCGAAATCGACAAAAACAGACGGCCTAACAATTATGTAATCAGTGAATAGAATTAGAGTAATGAATATTTTAAAAGTTACTATTTCAAATCAGATAATAACAAATAAAAATAATCAAAACTTTAATAGCTGCTAGTCTAAATAAGTATCATGAATCAAACTTTCCATACCTGGTATTCATTAAATATTGGTAACAAAGTAGGTGTACTCTTAAATTATGTATAACCAATATGTATAACAAAATTATGTATCAACGACAGTTTTATGTTGTGGTCATCACGATGTAAGACTAACTGTATTTACGTTTATTGTTTTGGATGTCATGTTATTGTTATTCAACCACAGAACATAGTCTGTAATCAGAACCTCTTTCGCGTTACAATAACGCGCGCATGATCGACTCAACCATAACAACCCAGCTGATTGCACGTAGTGGCCCTTTCCTCAACTCTGAAGAGGAAATGTTTAATCAGAGGCTCTCTCGCGTTACAACAGTGCTCGCATGTTCGACTCAACAGTAACAACCCAGCTGATTGCACCTCGCAGTATTCTCCTGAACTCTGGAGAGGAAATGTGTAATCAGAACCCAAGTCAATAAAAGTTACTCAAGTTACTAGGGATGGGTAAAGTTGCGAATTCTCCGCAACGGTTGCAACAATTTCAGCTGCAGGCACACAACGGTTCCAAACAACTGTTGCAGTGGAACTAGTTGTCGCGTCACCCGCTGCAGCGCTACGACCGCTCCGTCCTCTTTTGTGTACAACTGTTGCGGCCATCGAAGCGATAAAGTTTCAGTTGCAGCGTTGCAGGCAGTGCCGTCCTTAGGGTGGAGCGAGTGGAGCGGCCGCTCCAGGCCTCGCGCTGAGGAGAGCCTCGCGCCGCGAGGCCTTGCCCGCTAAAAAGTTAGTTGCATAAACGTTTAGGTTGAATAAATATGATATAATAATGAACAGATACGTAATTAAAATATTGTTTTAATTACCCGCACAATATGTTAATAATTGTGATTTAAAACCCTACGAACGCGATTCTTATTAGTACGTAATAGTAGCGACCTAAAGGATGCAAACGCAAAACATCGTTTGATAGCGGCGGCCGGTAGGCGGGGTAACGGGACCAAGCCTCGCGGCCGCCGAGCCATGCTTGCAGATGCCACAACCATGCATAACCGACTTTGCCTATCTCTAGCCGTTTTCCAACTGTTTTGTCTTGTATGTGATTTTTTAATTGATCCATTACATCTTTGAAATTATTTAAGGTATGGAATTAAAACTTGGCACAACTGTTAAGTGCGTTAAGGCACAAATGCAAGTGAATTTCGACATTTCTAACATTTATGGTTGCAAAATGGCAGCCATTTTAAATTTTCAAAGCTAAATATCTTAAAAACTGCAAACAAAAAAGTTGAAAAAAGTTGAAAGTTTGAAAAACAAGTTGAAAAGTTGAAAAAGTTGAAACTAAGTTTGGTTTGTAATGATCAAACAAGAAACAACGGATTAATCTAAGTTTTTACATTTTTTAAATCATAAGATTTTACATAGGCATAAGTTTACGAGCGAAACCCGTGTTTTCTCAAAATAAGATTTTACTTTTTCCACTATCCATTGTTTTATCTTAACAATCTTAGTATTTTTACTCCGGTAATTAAATCATGCAATACTTGCAAAAGTTGCAATTTTGCAAAAGTTTTTAAAATTTACAGCTTTTAAAAATATTTAGCTTTGAACATTTTTAATTACCGCCATCTTGAAACTTGAAGCAGTAAATGTTAGAAATGTAAAAATTCACTTGCATTTGCGACTTAATACAGGGTGTCTCTGAACTCTCTACCTTCCTTTTCAGGTATTATTCCTGGACCAAAGACAAGCCAAAATCTAAATATCATATTTAAAAATTCCAAAACACCATAGTTACTTGTACAGCCGCCATTTTGTATTTTTTTAAGAATAATTTTAAATTTAAGAACGGCTTGACGTAATAAGTTGAATTTCGGTACACAGCTTTTTGAAGTAAACACCTAGCTAGAAAAAATAATCAACTTTTTTATAATTCATGTTTTCAAAATTGTGGCCAATTAAAATCTTTAACCTTAAATTACATAAAAACTACCTACATAAGGTAGCAAAGTTTATGTTCTTATGTGATTTTTGTAAAGTTTAATTTAAAATCCAACGATGTCATGAAAATTGGTTCATGAATAAGCGAGATAGAGCGATATAACTGAGGCTAGTCACGGTCGGACCGCTTCTCCGGGAGCAGTTTTGGTATGAAATCCATCGTTGAGCTGTCGCCGCAACCGCGCTTTTTGCGTTGCAAAACGCTCATATGCGTTACTATTTGTATTAAAATCACTAAATTTTAAATAGGATATTTTGGAATGTCTTAGATCCAGGAATAATACCTGAAAAAGAGGATAGAGAGGGTAGAGGGCTAGAGGGTAGAGTGCAGGGAGACCCTATAATCAATAGTTGTGCCAAGTTTCATTTCTGTAACTCAAATAATTTCAAAGATATAGAGGTCTAATGGATTGATTACATATATAGAAAGTTGGAAAACGTCTAGACATAACTTGGATACATGCTGTCGTATGTTCCATACCCCCAACCCCCAGCAATCACCGTTAAATAAGGCCTCGCAAAAATATTTTGCTCCAGGCCTCGCATTTCCTAAGGACGGCTCTGGTTGCAGGCAGTTGTCTTTAGATACTTTATATTTGAAACACCGACGTACTCTGTGGTGCGTAATTTAAGGTGAGTATGACTGAAGGGGTGAGTGTGATGATTGTAATGGATCAGATGAGGTGTAGCTTTGTTACTGACAAATATTAGCTGTTTCATTTGTCAGGGTCATTAATAAATAGCCCAATGACCAAAGGCAGCTGGGCCCAGTATCGAACCATCAAAAAGCACTAACTTTTCTCAGGATCGAACCGGCGACTTTCAGATTCAAAGGCGAGCTCTTTAACCACTCAGCTACCCAGCCTACCCAGCCAGTCTGAACAGGACAGTCGCTGCGCTGCGGCAACGACTGCGTTATGTAGATGTAGATTTCAAGTTGAGATCGCAACTATGTGTAACACTATTGTACTGTAAATTGTCATGGTTTTTGTGCTATTATTACCAGTTTTAATTATTTCCTCTTATTTGGGCTTTTATTTAATTTGAACAGTTAAACACAAAGATTTTTTTAAACACCGGATAATATTTTTATGAAGCATTTTATTACTAGTTTATATTAGTTTACTGCAAAATAATTGATTTGGTTATAGACAGAATTATTTTTAAGAAGTAGGTAAATTTTTTATTAGAATTTATGTATGTTAAATAAACTAACTATTTTTTTTTTATTTAAATATTGTAAATTAGGCAACTTTAGTGTTATTTCTCAGTAATCACATTACTTAGGTTAGAGATAAAACTCATTTTTGTGTGAACATTTTTAATACCATAACATGCGGGACTCGGTATCGCGGTAGCGATTCAGACGACGCAAGAGGATGTAAACCAAAGAATTGAGAAATTGTAGTTGTGTCTAAACGGTGCTGCTGTCTGGCGCGGAAAATTGTGGTACTAACACTTAACGTCGGCTCGGCCAGCCGGGCAGCGCCGAAAGCACCAACAAAGCTCAACGCTTCAGTTTCAGTTGCAGCTCCAGTTCAAGCAGTTCCGCCGACGACGACAACGACGACGCTGCAACTGCCATTTCTCGCAACCGATGCGGCCTGCAACCGTCGAGTGAGTGAAACGGTTCTAAAACAACGGCTGCACGAATTTTTATCCATCCCTACAAGTTACAACAGTGCTCGCATGTTCGACTCAACAGTAACAACCCAGCTTATTGTACGGCGCAGTCCTCTCCTCAGCTCTGGAGAGTAAATTTGTAGTTAGAACCGCTCTCGCGTTACAACAACGCTCGCATGATTGACTCCAATGTAACAATTCATCGGATTACACGCCACGGCCCTCTCCTCAACTCTGGAGAGGAAAGGTGTAATCAGAACCCTCTCTCGCTTTACAACAACTAATAACATAACAAAATAATTGCTAGAGCTTTTTTGAGATCATTGTACATACATCATGCATACCTACAAATATAACTTTTTCCTATGATAATATTGGATATGAAAATATTTTGACAGTCGTGTTATTAAAAAAAGTTATTGGATTTTTTTAATCGTAAATTTTATAACAGCATTAGTGTATACTTATTAAATCGAGAGTAAGAATTTGTTTTAATATTTAAAAAGCAGTTAAGTTTTAAAAGCCTGATTCAATTACGCTAATCCACTACATCAAAACCTATTTATTTATTCATTTCAAACACCTACATACAATCGTATGTTTGTAAGGTCTATGATATACAAGAAATACTATACTAATTTCACATTAAATTCTTCTTCTTTTTTTTGATGGCACAATTTAATCTTCTTTTCCAATGTACTCTTCTATTGAATATAGTGATTTTGAAATCAGATATACCAACATAGGACATACCTCTTTAAGGTGCGTTGTCACTGGTGCGACTGCAACGATAATCGTTGAACGATTATCGTTGGACGATTATCGTTGGACGATTATCGCTCGGCGATGATCGTTGCAGTGGTCATTGTCACTGATGCGATTATTATGCATTCGTTTAGTTGCTATTTGACTTTTGCCAAGTGAAGTACTGAATGGTGAGTTAAAAAAAAACGGATACTGAGTTATATGTTGATTAAACATTTAGAAGATGAAGAAATTTTTGGAATGCTAAATGTACCACGACCTAACAGACATAACATGTTTACAAGTAGAACAGAAGAAGGTACTTAAAAATATTAATAAACAATCATTTGCAAGATGATAATAGAATGTTTTCTGAGTTCTTCAGACTTATTAAACTTCAGTTTATGGTTGTGTCTAGTTTAATCAATGAGGACGTTATGAAGATGTCTCCAAACTACAATCCATATCCAATCACGGGAGATTAGAAGTTAGCTCTTACGTTAAGATAAGATATGTTTGTTATCCTTATTTAATTTTTGTAAGGCAATGATTTTTTAGAATGCTTATATAAAAACAAAAATTAATTAATAGAAAAAAGTTAAAGAATGTTTCATAATGTCTGGGTGAATAAGAGAAAATAAATTCATAACTGGGATTGCTCATTTTGAAAATAAAGTAATTTATGAATACAAGTATAAAAAAAAAACAAAAAAACAGACACATATGTTCAGTTCTGGTGTTCAAAATTATAAGTAAAAGTAATCTGAAGAAAAATGTAAACCTGATGTTAAATATAAACTCCGAAAAAATAATTATCAAATACACTCAGTCTCCTTTACCAATCAAGTGTCAATACACCCACTCAAACTAGAAAAATCGTCCAACGACTGCGATTATGACTGCTCCAGGAGCAGACCCGTACGATTGCAGTCAGCGACTCTGCCGGCAGTCGCGTCAGTGACAACAGCGCCATTGAAGACAATGCTTAGCAGGCGCTCTACGATTATCGTCCAACGACTATCGTTCAACGATTATCGTTGCAGTCGCACCAGTGACAACGCACCTTTAAGCTTTCCGAAAAATTTCTTCTAATTTTTTAAATATTTTATTAAGTTTGGTAATTTTTTATACATTTTACACTTAAATAAATCAGACATCTTTTGTAAAAATTTAAATTATGGTGATGTTTTGTAGAATACTTATGATTTCTTATGTAATAATTGTGACTAGAGATAGCCTTCTGGTCGAGATTCGACAAAAAATTCAGTTGATCTTGGGCCAATTAGTATTTAAATGTTTTATAACTGAAACATCTGTTCTTCCTGATTTGCTAGAATTTGTTTTTACAACAGCTGTCTAATGATTCAATCAATTCTCCTTCCTCCATTAAGATTAACATTGGAACTTTGAAAGCCTGTGGGGCGTAGCCCCGGAGTCCAATGTGAATTAGAGTGGGATTCTGCTCATCTACAGGCCAATTACCTTTCTAACGGTATGCGCGGTTTTCTCCTACGATGCACACAAGCTGAGAAAAAAGGAGGAAATGAAACATGCTTGCCTATTAATACATAGATTTACATTCTTAATTTTGAGTAGGTGGTGTTCCTTTGTGTATTTAATTGTTTCGAAAATATATAGCCCAAATACTGTAAAAATTTCCATGTCGGCAAAATATTTCTTCACAGATTCTGTATATTTCAAATTTAGCATTATTCGCAAAGCTTTCTTCTGAAGAATAAGTTTTTTTCATGGGATGTTGACTCATAACATGTGAGGCAATGTGGGATTGAATAAGAGAGAAATATACAATTTTCTTTACTGACATATTACAATAAATTGATATTCTTTTCTTCTTCGCTAACATACTAAAAAGTATTAATGTTTCCATGGGATGGTAACAATTACAATGAAATTCAATATTTAAACACAACAGTACGATGTATAGAAAGAACCTAATAACAATACTGCTTAAACTGTAGCCTAATGGTTCACTCAGAAGTGACATTACTTTTATGCACCATATGTATTATTGCTATTAAAATTCATTGTATATCTTATTCCTGTAACTAACAGTGTTGTTGGTTTATTTCTTCTCCGAAGTTTCAAAAAACATCTGTGCTTGTAATAAATATTATAAAAGTTACATGTTCATACCGAAACATGTTTTTTGTCAGTTACTTTAAAAGTTGAGTCAGATGTTTTGAAGATTTTGATTTTGATTCTTAACTCCATATAACCGATGCTTAAGTTTACATAAAATTAATTCATTTATAAAATTTAATTAATAAATGTGATAAAGAATGAAAACTAAACATTTTTAAGAAATAACAACATTCCTTGCAAAGAAACGTGTACGCTATTTTCATTACTAAGAGAGAAAGTATTTTTCATTATACTGCACGTAGAACAGTCGTTTTCTGGCCTGTATTTAGTCCACAAAGTTGGCATTTTTTCTGTAGCCTTTTAATAAGTACACCGAAAAAACATCTGTTCGTTTTTTACGTGCAATAACCTCAAAAGTGATTTAATTTTTTCATAAGAAAAAATCATACTAATCCAAAACAAATAAGGCCAATGTTTTTAAGGCAATATGCTTAATCGCTATTTCCAAGCTCGGCTTCGCCTCGCTCGTAAAACGCGATTGCGCACAGAAAAAAGGCATTTTCCGAGCCAGGAGAAGCCGTGCTCGGTAATAGCGATTAAGCACAGAAAAAACTTTCCGCTGAGTAATGATCAACTTTTTTCATCATACTGCAAAAAATATAATGGTATTATTTGATTAAAAAATAAATCTATTAAAATTTCATTATCTGTTTACGTTTCGCATTTCAGTGCCTGTGGACCGAGCATTTGCTCGATAAACATAATATATTTTTGCATTGATGACAACATAAGTAACAGTCTACACGCTAAAATGTCAAGTCCATAAGGCCATAATCTGGCCGCAATAATGACTTGTGACTGGTGCATCAATTTTGAAATTTGTACCTCACAATACATTGGCCATCAATTTGTTCTCAGATGCATTAATTGGGTAAGTTACCATTGTGTGACTAATTTCAAATACCTAGCCTATTATAAAATACATTTTTGACATAGTTGAATTTAGTGGATTGCCTGAACATAAACTATAGCTGATATCTATTATAATAAGAAATACACGAATATTACTATATGCGTTACTAAGATATTAAATAACATTTAAAATTTATGTTTGACCAGCAATTATGACAAACAAACTTTTTGAGTAGTTGTACTATGATCAATTATAGAAATCAAATGAATTGAAATACAAATAGTCCTAAATTCATATTTTTGTATTTTTTAAGATTGTACTTCATTTTGGTAGTTCATATTTTATTTAAGAATGATTCAAAGTTAGAAATAAATTACCATGCTGGAACCTTTCAGATGAAATAAAGTTTTATTTATTCTATATTTAAAGTTTTGGTTATATTTGTTTTAATTTAATTATCATTTCAATTATTAAAACTTCATGCATAACATAGAATACAGGTGAGTATCTACAATACTGAATAAGGTTATCTCTCCAATAGTGAAGTAAGGAATACTTTAAAGTTTAAACTTTACATGGAACCTAACCTTGCGGGTGGACGCAGAAAGACTAGTACAGTACATGTAGAACTAAGTTTGATCCACTAATTAGCATGTTTCGTCCCAAACCTTAACAGCTATGTGAATAGTGGTCTAAACCTTAAATATTAGATAACTACTCAGTAATATGATAATTGTGTGCAAAATATGACATTGGATGACAAAATAAATTTGTCCTACAGAATGACTTCCTTAAATTTATCGAAAAAAATATATTTATATTCAGTTGACACCATAAAGATTATATCCAACCTGTCAATTTATATCCAATATATCAAAGACAAAATTTGTCAATTATCTCCATAATATACGGTGAGGAATATTGAATTAAAATCTTTGATATCATGATAGAATATAACTCTGTGGTCTTTAAACAGAGCGTTCTTTGGAAACGCAACCTTATTTATGAGTATAGTAAACCAAGATTTAGAATGAAAACAAGTCATAAGTTGGTAACCTTAGTTCCTCTTCTTACTTGTCTATCAGCTGATGTGCATTATTGCATTGTTGTTCAATTTATTTAAGTTGTTTATTTTAAGTTGTCAAAGTTTCATCCTTTCAAGGGTAGTGGAGTATCTATTTTTTAAACAATAAGGTAAAAAACACCTTTGGACAGTCCGTCTGAGACTTCTACTTGGCCGATTTACATGGGAGTCGTAGCAAAACATACGTCTTCGGCTATATATTATTAAGTATTATTTGTATTTTGTACTTACGATAAATTGGTCAAAAATGAAAATTAAGCATTTCTTATAGAGAATTAACTTGGAAAAATGTAAACTTATTCAATCATACGGACAGTTTGTCTGAGACTTCCACTGAACCAGTTTACATGCAGTTTTGTACCAAATAAAAGCTATACTTTTCTAAATTTGCAGGTTTGTCCTAAAAATTGAAATTTCCTAACCCTTGTAATGAAATTTTTTACATTTCAATTGACGGATTGTAAAGATATGAGGTAGTTTTTTTATAAATACAGTAGACGACCAAACGCTCAAAAAGAATTTGGTTTAGGCCTATTATGGCAAGAACCTAGAAACCTATTATTATGTATTATTCTTTTAATTGAAATAAAAAAAATATAGTGTAATATTATTTAAGTACAAAATTTGATAGTTTAATATACATTATAGTTAATTAATTGTATAGTTTAATGTACATGCAAAAGTATTTGCCATATACTTTTGAAATGTATATGGCATTTTTCAAAAGAATGATTGTTTTTTTTTTTTATTGCAAAGGCAATTTCCGCTTGCACCTGATATATCACCCGATGAAGGGTTTATTTAACAACTCTAAATAAATAAATACTTTATTGATGTAGGACAATACATGAACTGTATTGCATAGCATACGTCAGAATATTGTGATTTGCACAGGATGTTAAATTTGAAACAAAAAATTATATTGCATATTAGTACCAGCCAGTGCTAAAATTTACTAGATTCACTCAGAGAGGACTCAAGCCAATGTCTCCTACGAGTTGTGATTCGTCACTCGCCCACCGAGTAAAACACGTTTGGCAATAAAAAGCGTCGATTATCCAATGTAATATAATAATTGAAGACCATTAATTAATTTTAATTGCTTTTGAATTTTCATCGGCTGTAATGAAATGGAAGAGTTCGAGCCTAGTATTAATAATAATTTAAAAATACTCTTCAAATCTAGGCAGGACAACGCTGCAACAGCACCGGACTGGCCGAACTCTCATTGTAGTGAGTCTGCGCGTGCGTCTGTTGGACGTTGCAGTCCAACAGATGTTTTTAGAAATGTACCCCCGCCTCACCACTCGCCATAGTTGGACGCGCCTTACTGTACTAGGACAACTGTAATGGAAATCAGAGTGTACGATGGATGTTTTGCCAAAGATGACGAAGGATGTTTCAAGTAGGATGGTAATTTTGCCAAATGAATTAATTTGACTATTGCTTGATTATTTTAAACAATTTTATTTCCTTCATGAATCAGATATAATCATTTGTTAAATAATTAATCAATTTGTATGTAGATGGTGATATCGACTGCCAACAATGGGAACCAATAAGTAAAACAAACAAGGAAAACCAAACGTTCCCAAGGGGCAAAGACTTATAACCCCCTGAAACATCAACATGGCTATCGATAGTTAAAATTAATGTTTTTTTTTTCCTATTTTATCTTTTGAAGAGCTACCACAAATTACTCTTTCAGGTCTCTTGGGTTAGAAGACACCAGTAAAATACTTCTTCAAAATATCGAGGATCAATGGAAAATAACGTTTAAAATTTGTAATTTGCAAGAAAAATCTCGTGATATTAGTTTATAACTATGTAGATATTTTTATTGGTTATTCTTTATAAATAATAAAATTTAATATCTTTGAAAATCGTGCAACTTTTTTCAATGCCTTTTCTTTCTAAATTATTTTGAAATGTAAATTTGCAGTAATTGGTACAATTGAATTTTTGAAATTAAGGAAAGGAATGTCTTTTTAATGTGTAATTTGAAGGCTAAAAGTGATACATCAATTTCATTCAAATAAAAAAAATATTCGTATTAAAATTAAAAAAAATTAAAGAGCAAAAGTATCGTGATGATTTTAGAAGTACAGTATTACGTATAATATAATTATAAATAATAACCTCAAATCCCCTAAATTAAAATTTTTTATTTTGTTATGTATAAATAAAAATGTTAAATTCAGGGTACTTAAGGTTACTGTTTATAATTATATTATATACTAAAGTAGCTCTTTCATGTGAACGTTTCTACATGTACGGTATTACACTTATTATCATATTAAAAATAAAGTATTAAAAGAATTATAAGTACAATAGTCAAGTCAAGTCAAGTCAAGTCAAATACGTTTATTTATTCATCATACATATACATACATTTATACAAAGATATACTACAAGATATATTACAAAAAATTTACAGAACACAAATAAATTTGCAGTTACACACAGAGTGAATACATATCTATAACATTTATTGGTTTATTTATTAATATTTTAATTGATGAATAAATATAGGGGCCTCCTAGGCAATGCCAGTTTTGAGGCTTCCATCACTAGTATATTTAAGTAAATATGGCTGAATGAGATTGGTTACATAATTTTCACATATTTAATAATAATAAATTAACTAGCTTTCTGCAAAAATGACTGTTTCTTAACTTATAAAAATTCATTGCTGATCACCAGAAAAAAATAAAAACATAAAAAATTTAACTGTGAGTTTGACTTCTTACATATAAACAATAAATAACTTATCAGTAAAAATAACCAATGACAACTAAGAAACAACCTGAAGTAGATACTCTACACTTTCAACAGTATACAACCATGATCTTAAACTGTTAGAATATGTACAAAATGAGTTTGTGTCCCGGATTAAAGACAATGTAAAATTATATACGCGGGGAGCATTAAAACTAAAGAAATGTCTGTAAAAGGTGAACTTAGGTTTAGGTACAGGTGCCAAATTACAATTTCTCAGGTTATATCTATCAGGATAAACAATTTTACAATCATGTACGAATTTAATATAAAATATTCTTAAAATTTTTAATACATAACAATGTCTGAGTGGAAGAATTTTTAACTCACAAAATAAAGGCCATGAATGCTCTGTTCTTTTTTTCTTCAACATGATTCGAATAAAGGTTTTTTGTAGAGTAAGAATAGGTTGTATGGTAGACACATATGTTCCACCCCAACAGCTCAACCCATAATTTAACTTAGAACTAATAAGAGCATGATAAACATGTGTCATAACTTTTTTGGGACAAATATTTCTCAATAAATAAAATTTATGCAATAGACTACATAAATCTTTCCTTAGCTTGTTTATATGACCCTTCCAAGACAGGTTTGAATTTATGACAAGGCCTAAATATTTAATCTCATCTACTTTTTCCAACATACTACAATTATTACAAACACTAGAACATTTTGGGTGATGGTTAAAAAGATTCCCAGTAAAGTTGTACTCATTTCTTAGCCCAAATATCATATATTTAGTTTTTTCACTTAATACTAGAAAATTACGGTCAAACCAGTATCGTAGTAACTTTAAGTCCTCTTGCATGTTTGACTTAACAACATTCAAATTATCGCCTGAGTAGGTCAAAGCAGTGTCATCTGCAAAAGCTATCAATTTACCATAAAAATGAGCATTACACAAATCGTTAATATATATAAGAAATAAAATTGGCCCAAGTACCGAGCCTTGAGGAACACCATGTTTTAGAAAACCTGAGCTGCTAATTTTATCATTAATTTTAGTACATTGAGGTCTATTTTTCAGGTAACTTGAAAATAAATCCAGTGTCACACCCCTTATCCCAGCATACCACATCTTATCAACCAGAATTTTGTGTTCAACAGTGTCAAACGCCTTTGTGATGTCAATATATAATGCTGAACAAAATTTACCGTTATTGAGATGTTCATAAACTGGTTCTAGAAATTTTAAAAGAGCGTCTTCCGTTGAAAAACCTTCTCTGAAACCAAACTGACTATTACTGAAAAAATCACTACAATTCAAAAAGTTTACAAGTCTTTTCTTTATAATTTTTTCTAGAATTTTTGAAAAAATTGAGAGTAATGAAATTGGACGGTAATTTGAAGGATCTGTTTTTTCCCCTCTCTTATATAATGGAATGACTAATGCAGTTTTTAGACATTCGGGAAAAATGCCGTTTTGTATGCTTAAATTGTATAAATAAACTAATACTTCAACAATGTGGGCAACGATTCTCTTAAGTGCATACGCTCCTACACCATCTACGCCAGGTGCTTTACCTACTGTGAGCTTGTTTACAATTTCCAATACTTCTTGACTATAAGTAGGTAACAAAAACAAAGATTTCACATTAAAAGGATTCTTAAACATAATATCATAATTTACTAAAGTCTGTTGGTTGGAAATAGTTCCTTTCAATACTTCAGGTACACTGAGGAAAAAATTATTAAAACTTTCACATATTTCCATTGGCTCCGTTTTTTCTTCTCCGTTATAAAATAATTTTGATATGTGGGAATCGGTTTTGGGTTTGTTTGTTAGTTTGTTTATTAAGTTCCATTGCAATCTAGAGTTCCCACTGAATTTTTCAAACTGAGCCATGTAATATAATTCTTTGGCTTTATTTAAGTCTTGTTTCAACTTATTTCTGAATCGGTTGTAATATCTTCTTAGCCTATTATCATGAGGTCTTAATCTAACACATTTGTATAAGTTTTTCCTCAGTTCACATCGAATGCACAGTCTATTTGATATCCAAGGCTTCAGTTTTTTTACTTCATTTTTTAGCCTAACAGATTCTTTACAACTGTCAATAATTTCATTTAACGAATCAATAAATAAATGAAAACCAATTGAAGGACAGGTTGCTTGATAAATGAAAGTCCAGTCATAGGTACTCAGAATACAATCCAACTTCTCAAAATTAATCCTTGTTTTGTACAAATTCTCGGTGAACATTTCAAAACTAAAATTCAATTCTAGAGATGCAAGTGAATGATCAGTTATATCTAAATGTAAAACTTTCCCTATATAATCGAACTGTATATCTCTAAGATTGGAGAAACGGGTAAAAAAATGATCGATGCAAGTACTACTATACTCTGTCACTCGTGTAGGTTCATTAATGATGGATTCTAAACCTAGGCTTCCCATTAGAGCATTGTAATTTTGTGGAGCAGTATCATCGGAAAGAATATCACAATTCATATCACCAGTAACAACTAAATTACTAAATTGATATTGATAAAGCATAGTCTACATGTTATACTTGCCCCTTTAATACTTTTACTTGTAGCCCTAAAATAATAAAAGATTAATTATACCAATCACAATATTTGGCCTATTCAGCTTTTTTATCTTAAAGGAAATATTTTAAAATCGGAATTTATTTGGAAAATCACTTTTAGAATTCAAATGCTTTCCATCACAACTATTACTTTTAAGCATTTTTCACGACCTTCATACATAGAAATGCATAATGTTTTATATATCAATGGAATTACGTAAATTATCATAGCAACTTATAAAAGTTATCATACAGCAACAACTTAAGAGTTGTTGAATAGCCAGGTTTGATCCTACGCGTCAACTCATGGTAGGCCTATTCATAAATTTGCAACATAATGTAACACCAATTTCCTGAGGAGCAGCTGTCGAAATTCTATTTATAAACTTATCTGTGAGCATTTGACATCAATGGATTGGCTGATAAGCTTTGGTCTCTAGACAATATGTATGATCAATAATATTTAGTGCCATAGTGCGTCATACGCTTCGGCTTCGGCTTTTCATCTTGTTTTTTTTTTTTTTTTTTTTTTTTTTTTTTTTTTTTTTTTTATCGCGTTGGGCAGTTTTTGTGATTTTAATGTCAGGTTTTCTCACTTAATTTAAATTTATTAACGTAATACACGTTTTTAAAGGTACTCAATTAATCCCAAATCATTAAAAGCTATTTTATATTCAAGTAATTATAAAAATTGGTTCAAATTAATATAAATTAAATTATTTCGTCACATGAGGGTTTGTTTTATAAAGGGTGTCACAAAAATCTGAGACTAGCTATAAATGTCTGAATATAATCGCATTCTGCAAATAAAAATAAATCGAAAATGAAAACTAAGCCCCTATCCGCCATTTTAGTTTTACGATTAATAATTTTTATTTCTGAAATGCATTATTGTATTAAGTTAATAATTTAGAATGGACATTTTTAACATATCAACTTTTATTACTATTTCTTTATATTATTTTTCGATATTCATTTTCAAGATGGTAGCCATTTTAATATTTAAAGCAAACATCTTATAAAGGGTACGGTTCAGCAAAATTTTGCGAGATACAAAAATTGTAAAATTGTATTATGCAAACAATGATCATATAGCACAATAAATGACTAAGTAAATGCGGAAAATGGTTAAATATGCAATCGATGCAGCAAAAATTGTATATTTCATAAGGAAAATAAAATTTCTCCTTTATTTGTTGTTTATGTTTATGAT
>JAQYXR010001465.1:0-32338 GCA_030545055.2 Neoaliturus tenellus | reverse complement strand
TACATTTGAAAAGGTTTCATCATCAGTACCGTATTCCTCTAGTTGTGTATGCGGACTTTGAATCAACACTTGTTCCTGTTGAAGATGAAAATTGTGAAGCTAGAAAAAGTGTCAAGTATCAAATGCACAAACCAAACAGTTTTTGTTTAATGGTTAAATCAACATTATCAGAAGAACATTTAAACAGATATGGATTAACTTCAGAACCTCTAATATATCGTGGTGAAAATGTAGAAAAAATATTTCTTGATCACTTATATTCAATAGCTGGAAATGCACAAAGATTATATACAAATATTGTACCAATGAAACCGATGGAGGAAGAAGAAGAAATTCAACATGAAAATGCAACTCGATGTTTCTTATGCAAAAATGATTTTACTATTGAGAATTATAAAGTTAAAGATCATGATCACCTCACAGGTTATTACAGGGGTGCTGCTTGTAATAAATGCAATTTAAGCTATCGTTTACCACTATTTATTCCTGTGGTTCTGCATAACCTCAGTGGGTACGATGCTCATTTTATAATACCTGAACTAGGAAGAGACGACGGTAAAATCGATGTGTTAGCTGAAACTTCAGAGAAGTTCATAAGTTTTTCCAAAGAAGTTGGAAACATGAAACTAAGATTCTTGGACTCCTACAGATTTATGCCGTCGAGTTTGTCCAAACTTTCAGAAAATTTAAGGAAACAAGATTTCATCGAAACAAAGAAGATTGTAAATAATGACAAACTGGATTTGGTACTTCGGAAAGGTGTGTTTCCATATGATTACATAGACAGTTTAGAAAGATTTAATGAAACATCACTTCCGGCTAAAGAAGAATTCAAAAGTAAACTTTATGACATGGACATATCTCAAGAGGACTATGATCATGCATGTAAAGTATGGAACGATTTAGGATTTAGAACATTGGGAGAATATTCAGATTTTTATGTTAAATTGGATGTAACTTTACTATGTGATATAATGGAAGAATTTAGAAATACATGTTTTGCAGCATATGGATTGGACCCTCTTCATTCGTACACTTCACCTGGATTAGCATGGCAAGCTATGTTGAAAGAAACAAATTGTAAAATACAACTTCTTACTGATATAGATATGGTTATGATGTTAGAGTCAGGAGTTCGAGGGGGATTGACGCAAAGCGTTACACGACATTTCAAGGCGAACAACAAGTATCTGCCCGATTATGATGCATCAAAACCAACAACATTCCTGGGTTATTTTGATGCAAATAACTTATACGGATGGGCAATGTCGAATCCCCTTCCATATGATAATTTTAAATGGATAGATCCAGAATCGATTGGAAACATAATGGATATACCGAAGCATGGTGAAACTGGTTACATTTTTGATGTTAATTTTGAATATCCTGAACATCTTCATGATCAACATTATGATTTACCACTTCTTCCTAAGACTGAAATTTCCCCTACTGGAAGATGGCCAAAATTAATGATGACTTTAACCGACAAGTCTCGATATGTTGGACACTACTGGATGATACAACAAGCTTTAGACTTAGGATTGAGAATTACAAAAATTAATCGAGTACTACAATTTTCTCAATCTTGTTGGTTAAAACCTTACATCGACAACAACACAAGAAGAAGAGCCACTGCTACATCAAGTTTTCAAAAAGATTTTTTCAAATTAATGAATAACGCAATATTTGGCAAGACTTTGGAAAACAAAAGGAAACATAAGGATATCAAATTGGTAACTGATCCAGTAAAATTACAGAAATTGGTGCAACAACCAAACTTTGGTTCATCTATAATTATTAATGAAAATCTAGTTGTTATTTCCATGAACAAGAAGTCAGTTACAATGGATCGTCCTTTGTATCTTGGAATGTCAATCTTGGATATTTCAAAAACACATATGTACGAGTTTCATTATAAGAAGATGGTTAACTATTATGGAAGAGAGAACATTGGTATTGCATATATGGACACGGATGCACTAATTTACTGGATTAAAACAAATGACATGTATGAAGATCTACGCACCTTTATATATAAAGATGATTTCGACTTTTCCGATTATCCTAAGGATCATCCAAATTACGACTATGACAGAAATAAGAAAGTATTGGGAAAATTTAAAGATGAAACAAATGGTGTGCCGATGATGGAAATTGTAGCATTAATGTCCAAACTGTATTCATTTCAACTGTACATAAACGAGAGGAACGAACATCAAGTCACGAAGAAGGCCAAAGGAATAAAAACTTCTTTCCTGAAAAAGAACGTACAGTTTGAACATTATAAAAGATGTTTGTTTGAAAATGTTGAAACAACTGCAACGTTCAACACTATTAGAAGTTATAATCATCAACTATTTAGTGTCAAACAAACAAAGTGGGCATTAAGCTACAAAGATGACAAGCGCCATATTTTAGAAGATAAAATTAATACTTTACCATTCGGCCACTACTCTCTAAACCCTATCGACCAGTAAACCTATTCTTCGTCCTCTACCTTCTTCCTTTTTCCTTTCCGTAAAGAAGAGGGGACATGGCAAGCTCAATGCCATGTTCCCTCTTTTTTACACTAATATGAATTGGCCTTGACCTATATTCAAACTATATAAATGAGAATAAACTATTCTATGGATCAGTATTTTTACATGCGGTGTACAAGCAACATCTGAAGATGGAAAGTGTGAAGGACAAGATTGTAAATGAACTACATAAACCAGCAAGAAGAAGATTTCCAAGAAGAAGTACAATCATTAAAGGGATGAATGATCTTTATCAAGCTGATCTCATTGAAATGATACCGCACAGTAAATTAAACAAAGGATTTAAATATATTTTAACAATTATAGACTGTTTTACTAAAATAGCTGACGCTTTACCATTGAAGGATAAGACTGGTAAAAGTGTTACAAAAGCTATGGAAACCACAATACAAAGAAATAAATTTAAAATTAAACATCTACAGACCGATGATGGAAAAGAATATTTTAATAAAGACTTTAGAGCTTTGATGAAGAAATATCAAATAAATCATTATTCTACAAATTCTGAAGTTAAAGCTTCAATAATTGAAAGATTCAATAGAACATTGAAAGGTGCGATGTATAAACAATTTTCAAAACGAGGATCATATGTGTGGTATGACATATTACCACAACTTATAAAACAGTATAACAACAAATATCATCGTACCATTGGAATGAAACCTATCCAGGTAAACAGTGCTAATGCGAAAATTGTATTACAACGCATTAAAAATAATACAACACCGAAATTAGAAAAATTGCAACCAAAGAAGTTCAAGGTCAACGATAAAGTTCGTATAAGCAAATACAAAGGTGTATTTAGTAAAAGATATCTACCAAATTGGACTAATGAAGTATTTACAATTTATAAAGTGCAACCAACTATACCTGAAACCTATTTATTAAAGGATAACAAGGGTGAATTACTTCAAGGTGGATTCTACGGACACGAATTGTTGAAATCAACAGTTGGTGATGTATATCTTGTCGAGAAGATTTTACAAAGGAAAAAGGATATGGTTAAAGTCCGGTGGTTAGGGTTTGATAAAAGTGAAGACTCTTGGATTCCTTCAAAAGACTTAGTATAGTTGTTTAATAGCTCATTGTGTGTTTAACCTTTATACAAGATGGAGATTGTACAACAAAAGATCGATTTAATATCAATAACATTGATGAATTGACAGTTGACAATGATAAGTTAAATCATGGAAAACATGGTGAATTACTACCAAATACGATAAGATGTCTAATAACTGGTCCTTCAAATTGTGGAAAAACTAATGTTGTTTTTAACCTTATAACTAATCCTAAAGGATTGCGTTTTAATAATATATACATTTTTTTCAAAATCATTGCAACAACCAAAATATCAATTATTGGATAAAGTACTTGCAAGTGTACCTGAAGTGAATTTTTACAAGTTTAATGCCAGTGAAACAATTATGCAACCGAATGAAGCAAAACCATTTTCTATTTTTATATTTGACGATGTTTCTTGTGAAAATCATGACACAATAAGGAATTATTTTGCTATGGGAAGACATCATAATATTGATAGCATTTATATTGGTCAAACATACAGTAAAATTCCAAAACAACTTATAAGAGACAATGCAAATATGTTGATCATCTTCAAGCAAGATGAAACAAATTTAAAGCATATATATAATGATCATGTAAATGCGGATATGCCATTTGAAAAATTTAAAGAGATGTGTGGCAAAGCATGGAATGAGAAATATAGCTTTCTCGTTATTATGAAGGAAGAAGATATTAAAAATGGTAGATATCGTATAGGGTTGGATAAATTTGTATTTATGCGTTGAACTACCGATGCTACATCTAGTTACATGTTGAACTTCACAGTGTAAACATGGTGAATCAAGAAAAACTATTGAAAGAAATAAAATCACTCAGTGATTCTATTAGGATGAAGAATCGTGCATTGAGGATGGGTTTAAGTGAAAGAGAAGAATTTCTAGAGACTACATTTAAACCTATTACGGAACCTTTAAAACAGATATCAGAAACTATTGGTAAACCTCATTATGAAGGAGATGTTTTACTACCAGTTTCTAAACAAGAAGTACAAGCATTAAAAAAAGAAGAAGATGATGATTCATATACAAGTGCTAGTGAGCAAGAAGAAACAAAAGAAGAAGAACCAATTGTTGAAAAGGAAGAAGAACAGCCAATACCAGAAGCAGAACAATCTATTCCAAATTTAACTCAATTGAGTAGCGATATATTACAACATGGACCTCTTGGAAGAAAATATATAATGAAAATGCTACATGACATGAAATCAAACCCGAATTTGAGTAGATCACACGTATACGGAGCAAGAATTGATGGGAATGAATTGAAGATTGGCGATTCAAAGCTTGAAATAACACAAGACGATTACATCATTATTGGTGAGCATAGATATAAAGGAACAAAAGGATTATATGAATTAATTTTTAAAAACATACCACTAAGATATTCATCCAAAGATTTAAGTGTTTTTAAGGAGATTCTACAAAATACTAACGCTCATAAAAGAAACTACTTAAAGGATGCAATGATTAATCGTTCACGTGCAACAAAATATAACATCGTTATAAAAAAGTTGTTTCCTCCACGAAAATTGCCAACATTACGTACTGCGCCAGCGGTGAGACAACCACTGAAAAGAAAATCTTTATCACTTATGGATTTATCACTTCTTGAACAACATAGTAAAAAGAGTAAAGGAGATACTTCAACATCTGGCAAAGGATTGATGAAAAATCTATACAATACGAATGTGATTTACTACAACGACATCAATAAATTGGTTGATAGAATG
This sequence comes from Neoaliturus tenellus, assembly GCA_030545055.2. Classification (NCBI taxonomy): domain Eukaryota; kingdom Metazoa; phylum Arthropoda; class Insecta; order Hemiptera; family Cicadellidae; genus Neoaliturus; species Neoaliturus tenellus. The sequence goes on along the minus strand of JAQYXR010001465.1, from coordinate 26,986 downwards.
AGACTATTGCATGAAGCCATGGAAGCCGGTCATACAGGTTTAAATAATGAATGGGTAGCTCTGATTGACGAACTCAGGAATCGCGGTATAATTGTATAATTGTCCGCGGATATATAAGAATTGCAGGCGTATAATGTGTCAGTTCTAACATGAGCGTCGACAAGTTCGGACGATACTCCGCGTTAGGAGTGCAAGTTGGAGAAAACAGAAAAAGAAGTGGATTACCGCAAACACCTGAAGGTGACTATAACATAAATAATAAACGTTTAAAGTTTGTTAGAGATCCAGAAGAAGATGGAGATGCAACAAATTTAAAAACAGTTAAGGAGGTAACATCTACAAGTTTAAAACTCGACGACAACCAACTGTATGATGCAAAATCTCACAGGGTTATTAACGTTGCAAAACCAGTCAATAATGGAGATGTTGTTAATAAAGGCTATTTTCTATCTGCGATGGAATACGCTTTACTGTTGGAAAAGACTAAAAGTGGAAAAAGGTACAATGCTTTAAATTATAAAATAACTAATGTGGCAGATCCAACCGAGGATACAGATACAATCAATAAGCGTTATTTGCACTCTGTAATACCAGAAAAGAAAAAAGATGGATTTTCCTTCTATAAATATACTATAAACGATATTGGATATCCTAAAGAAGAAAGTGATGGTGTTAATATAAAATACATTAAAGATAATTGTATTTTATATAATGGTGCTGTTATTGATTGTCATGGAAAAGTGTTGTCCAATCTGAAAGATGGTTCAACTCCATCGGATGCTGCTACCGTGAGACAAATGAATGAAAGCTTGAAGAAAGGAACATCCGCTTTTGTTAAACAAAATCAGGTGGTGTCAAAGAAAGGTGATGAGTTTATGCAAGGAAGTGAAAAGTTTACCTTACTACAACTACAAAATGACAAGTGGGATGGAAAAAATAAAAGATTGTCAAATATAAGTTTAGGCACGGAAGAACATGATGCTGTTATTTTAACACAAGTACCACAACTATCAGCTACTGGTGTTAATTTTATATGTAAAGGTAGACGATTAACCCAAGTTAAATCTGGTAAAGATGATCAGGATTGTGCTGTTGTAAAACAAACTATAATTTTAGATAAAATAAATAACGTATATGATGGAAAAAATAGAAGAATATCTAACATATCAGCAGGAATAGCTCCGAATGATGTTGCTACTATTAATCAAGTTATAGCGACCTCTAAAAAGGATCCATCGGTGTATACATGTAATGGTAAACGTATCACAAATCTTGATAATCCTACATATGACAAAGATGCTACTAATATCGAGTATGTAACGAATCTTGTAGGTAATGTAGTTATTGATATGCATAATCATTTGATTAATACATCGATGAAACACAATAAAATCGAAGATTCTCAGAGAAACCAATGGATTAAAGATGAAATCATTGATAAATACTAGTAAAACTTATGAATATTTAAGTATGGAATACACAAAAAAGGATTCATTATCATAAAGTATTTCATAGAGTGAAGACGTTGGTTACATAAAACAACATAATGAAGACCGTATCGCTCAGTCGTCGTCAAGACAGCGGCAAGAGAGGACGTGGTTTAACATCAGCTGCATTATCCCTGCTCAGACGGATTCCAATTGGTGCTGTTGTGAATCGAACGATAGACGCTTTACCATACGAATTACATCTGCCCGGAGGTTATCAATATTGTGGACCTGGAACTAAGTTGGCAAAACGTTTAGCAAGAGGAGATCCTGGAATTAATAAATTAGATCAAGCTTGCAAAGAACACGATATAGCATATTCAAAGTATAAAGATTCAACAAATAGATCAATAGCGGATAAAATTCTAGCGGAAAAAGCTTGGCAAAGAGTAAAATCAAGTGACGCAAATATTGCAGAAAAAGCAGCGGCTTGGGCAGTAACTACAGCCATGAAGACGAAAGCAAAGTTAGGTGCTGGAAGACGTCGCAGAGGAAGACCTGCAAAAAGAAGCGCTCCCAAAAGAGGTGGAAACATTAAAAAAGGACATCGTAGAACTCGTAAGGCAAATGTAAAGAAGACTTCTGTTTGGCAAATGGTAAAAAACGGAGCAGGTTTATATCTAAGACCATACCGTGTGTACTAAATAGAAAGAATCAATTGCTAATTCCAAATAAAGCCTTAACAAATCATCAGTTAAATGATTATGTAAAATGTTTGAAAATACCATTTTTTCGAGGGAGTTTTTATGAAAGATGCATTACCAACTAAAATATGGGAAAATGAAACTGGAATAGTAAATTTGGATTCCACCTATGGTCCAGGCACTCATTGGGTATGCTATAAAAAGCTCGGACAAACCGTTTACTACTTTGACAGTTTTGGCAATCTACCACCGCCGAAAGAACTGCAACATTATTTTCGAAACTCCAAAAACATTTTTTACAATTACAAAAGAGAACAACCTAACAATACTGAAATATGTGGGCATTTATGTTTGGAGTTTCTAGCAAAGAGTGTCAGTCAGCTTTAAGATGTCATCGTATACAGTGTCACTGAGTGGAAATTCATCCACATTGAAAAGTACGCTGTTCCCAGCATTGCGTCTATCCAAGGAAAGATTATGGGAAGCGGCATTACTTGATTTAACTACCTACAACTCAATTCCCAATGTTACGGAAGGAAAGAACAATTTACTACATTATTATGAAACTAAGGATGCTTCAGGAAAATACTCAGAATTGAAAATAATTACATTTCCTACTGGAGCTTATGAAATCGATGATATAAACCAATTACTACAAAAACAACTCGGAGAAGAAAAGATCACCGTTAAAGGAAACAATAATACTTTAAAAGCAGAAATAACTTCAAAATATTATATCGATGTCAGCTTGGAAAACTCCATTGGCAGTTTACTTGGATTTACAGATACAAAAAAGAAAATCTTAACTCCTGGAACTACTCATTCAGGTGATACAACTGTTACAATATTGAAAGTCAATAGTATCGATGTAACGTGTAATATTATACACGGATCGTATAGAGAAGGAGTGAATCAGCATATTTTACATACATTTTATCCAACTGTGGCTCCCGGTTTTAAAATTGTTGAGAAGCCACAAAACTTGATATACCTACCGTTAAACACCAGTTTCATTTCAGACATCGTACTGAACATATTGGATCAAGACGGTCATAGTGTTGACTTTAGAGGAGAAACAATTACTATACGGATACACATCAGAGCAGCAACATAAAAGTCAACATGGGATTATCATTTAAACCGCAACGGAAGAGTCGGGAGCTCAGTAGCTCCTCGACATTGGAAGAGTTAACATCGGAAAACATTCGTTTTCTACAGAAGATTGGATTAAAACTTAACAGCGATGGATATCCTGGATATATCTCAAGGACCAACGTTCGACGAAACACTATGGGAGAAGGAATATCACACGCACAACCCTTACACTTCATCAAAATTAAACAATAACGATGAAATAAGGATCCCCATTCAACAACAAGATATTTACACTTTACCGTGTGAAAGTTACTTGTACATTGAAGGACGGGTATTAAAATTGGATGGAAAAACTGCTTCAACAGTTCCTTTTATAAATAACCCGATGGCATATCTTTTTGATGAAATAAGATATGAAATATCAGGGGTGACGGTTGATTCAACAAAAAAGGTTGGTTTAACAACGACATTGAAAGGATTAACATCATTAACACCGCATGAGAAGAATTCAATAGTCACCGCCGGATGGGTTGCCCCGATAAAGACACTATAACACCAGCTTCCAACGGTCACTTTGATTTTCATGTACCTTTACGATTGCTTTTGGGATTCGCTGAAGATTACAAACGGGTAATAATAAATGTCAAACAAGAATTAGTATTACTCAGATCTTCAACTAATAAGGACTTGATACTTGCAGACCCTGCAACTACGGAAGATAAACTGGAATGGCAACTACAGTTGGATAAAGTTGTTTGGAGAGTACCTCATGTAAGATTGGCTGATGAACATAGAATCCTATTATTGAGAAAGTTGAAATCTGACCGTGATATTGTGATGCCATTCCGAAGTTGGGAATTTCATGAATACCCTACACTACCTCAGACAGAACGACAAACATGGACCGTCAAGACATCAACTTACTTGGAACGAGCAAGGTACATAATACTCGGTTTTCAAACTAAGCGAAAAGATGTTATCACTGCAAATGCTGGTCAATTTGATCACTGTAAAATAAAGAATTGTAAAGTTTTCCTAAACTCTCAATTCTTTCCCTATGACAATTTGAATGTCATGTTCAGCAAAAAACGTTTTTCTATTTTATACGATATGTATGCAAGATTTCAATCGTCATATTATGGAAAGACTAATACACCACTATTATCACCTGACCAGTATTATTCCAAGGCTCCAATAATTGTAATCGATTGTTCAAAACAAAATGAATCGGTAAAATCATCAAGTGTGGATATAAAAATTGAAATGGAATTTGAAGAACCAGTAGCGGATGGAACTTCGGCATACTGTCTAATTCTACATGATAAAATAGTTACTTACACACCGCTGACCGGAATTGTGAAGAATGTACTTTAAGAAGAATTGTACAACAACTGCAAATTTTTGAGGTTAGAATTATCTGCTTTAATTTTTGAGGTTAGAATTTCATTTGTGAAAGACAAGTTCAAAACAAACAATTATGTAATTGTATAAATTTCAAGGATTTACGAAAAATATAAAAGCGAGAAAATAATTAGTAGAAACTTCATTCTATCTTCAACCGTCGTATGGGAAACATCATTCGCAAGATGAATTCTACTAACGGAGAAGAAAATACACCTCTAATGGATGATAATAGTTCAGATATAGAAAAACAAGTTGAACGAGAAATGGACGAGTTCCTAAAATTCAACAAACATAAGAAGAGAGAAGAAGAAAAAGCTGAAAAGAAGTAAAAAGGAAGAAGGTTGAAGTTAACATTACAACCAATATTTTAACAGAAGTATTTCTTCGGATTATCTACCCAATTTCTTCATGCATGACAAAAAGTATATCAGTTGGAATTTTAAAATCAATGGATTATTCACCAATTGTTATTTTAAATCATGGAAACAAAATGGTTACTTTCAGTGAAATTACTTGGGAATCTCTCATGAAACATTTACATCTTTTGGAGTGCTATTTAAGTAACAACACATTTGGAAGAAGAACAAGATTAAGTTTATTGGAATCAAATATTGAAGTTGATATAGTAAAACATCGTGGAGGACAAATTGTTCGCTTCAGAGATTTAACTACACATAATGTTAAATTATATTTCACTAAAGAAGAATTTTATACTTTAAGTTGTACTACCGGTCCCGTCACCAGATATTTGAAACAACTAATATTTTCAAGTGCAATAATTAAAGACTATCTAATTGATACATTGGACAAAAAACCTTTTGTTCCAATTTTATACGGTCCCGTGGATACTTCAATCTTTAATAGAATACCTCAAGAAGTTGAAATGTGGAGACAATTAAACAACTATCACACCAATTTTAATATTGATGAAGTGGCACAAGAAGTGAAAGAAGAAGAACAATCCTGTCTGTTATAAACATCGGCTCATTCAATTTTTAAGTCAGTTGTTAGTAAGACTTCATCATGAATAAACGGGTTTCGTTTTCTAATGCGCCACATATAATGGAAGTTAAAAGAGGTATAATTGAATTTCAAGCTTTCCGAGGAAATGATGGTAATTTTATTATTAAAGAATTAGTAATCTTGGACATGAACACATCAGTAGTTTATCATTATTTGTTCAAACCTCCAGTACCATTTAATAGACTAACAACTAAAGCGAAAGTTACAAACAAATGGTTGAACAAACATTTTCACAACTTAAGATGGGATGAAGGTTTCATTAATTATAATATGATGCCGCACATTATGAATCATTATTGCAAAGAGTTTAAAATTATCTACACAAGGGGATTGGAAAAAGCAAATTGGATACAATCATTTACAAGCAACGAAGTGATTAATGCAATAATTGATAAAGATTTCCAATGCTACTTCAACGAACTTTGTATTTCATCAAAAAGTTTTAAACATCGAAGGTCGCAGTGCGCTTTAAAGAATGCCTACCGCTTGAATAATTTCCTTCAACAAACTGGTGGGGGTAGTGTCAGTGGTGGGGGTAGTGTCGATTATAAAAGTGAGAGCGCTACCATGACACAGCATGAGTATTACTCAAACCTCCGAAGAGACAACATCTCCGACGGACATTCTTATTAACAAGAAGATTAACAACAACATCAATATGGCATCACAGAACTTACTTCAAAGTTTAGTTGATCAGTTCAACGCTCATTCTAAATCATCAATTCTACCTACGAAGAAATGTTCTGAACTAAAAGAAAAAAAACACTACATCATTCATACTATTAAGAAAATGGAAACTTCAGTAGGTGATGCTATAAATTGCACTTTGAGCGAGGCACCTTATACAATTGGTGATGAAGCAAAATTTCAGATCTTCTTACCAAAGCGCTTCATACAACTACTTCAAAATGAAGATCTTCGTATAATTCAACCCGGCGCACTCTATTTGGTATCACATGGACCCAGTGGAAACAACTCTACTGAACTTACAATTCATGTAACACCTACTACTGATTAATTTGTACATAACATTGTAAATATTTCTTTGTATTTGTTTTTTCAATAAATATGATATAAAACAAAACAAAAAATAAAAATAAAAAAAGCAACATATTGTAATGTCTTTGTACATTACAATATGTTGCTTTTTTTTAAAAATTCCACAGGATGACCTTGACCCAATTTTGTATAATTATAAAAGGGGAAATGTACTTGCAAAATTCATCAGTCTACTGCTACCTTTCATACCGTACACATCTCGCTCTTAATCCCTGAATATAAAACTGCAACATGTCCCTAAAGGTTAAGTGTGCATCTTATGATACCAACACCATAACTACTTTTGAACAACTTGAAGATTTAACTAACGAAATGCGAGTTTTACTTACCGGTGGTTATCACTTAACTGTTGATGTTAGTGCTACTAATACAAGGATGTTCACTAAAACAAAATATTGCGATGATGAAATATTTATTTCTACACAACCTACAACTTCTTCATCGCCAACTGGTCAACATAACATCAAGTTCCAAAAGTATTACCAATGTTGAATAACTTTTGACAGACAAAGCTACAACTAAAGAATCACATGATCAATGTGAGTTAATAAAAAGGATGTGATACTTGTATAAATAATCATTCGCTTCTTAGCTCTCACCACGACAAGACCTATTTAAGAAAATGTTGTACAGAATGATGATTCAACTTGATGGAAAAATCTATGGAAAACACTACAACACCATTGAACAAATGACCCAAGATTTAGATGTATTAACTAAAGAAGGATATCAAGCTAAATTAATTTTAAAATTTCCTGAAGTACATCCATTATCAACAGAAGAACTTGTTGCTATGGCTAAGGCGGAGAGAGAGAAAAAGTCTGAAGAAAACAAAGAGAAACAAACTTCCTAAATTTTAATAATCCTTACACTTGTAAGGTATAATTTTTTAAAACTCCATTTGGATGACCTTGAAATTACCCCTACCACTTTTCACAGTACATAAAACTCACTATTGAACACTATACACTCTTATTCTTTCACTGGACTCCGCAGCGTCAACATGGAAGAGCAAAAATACAAGTACAAACCTCGTTACTGTTGTGAACAACAGTGTACAGATTTAGGACCAATGATGGTGGATGGGTTAGCTTGTACTAAATGTGAATTCTTCGGATCTTGTTATTGCAAATGCAAAACAAAACAACTACCACCACCGGAATTGCGAACTTTCAAATTTTACAAATCAAGATATTTTCATACATGTTGTCCTCAAAGATGTTTCAAATTTCACCCTCTAGATCTTGCTCATTGTCAACGCACCAATTCTCATCAAGATGATTTTTGTACACATATGATAAAAAGATGTAAATACAGATCAGATTGGTATTCCGATCCTGTAGAACCATCAAATGTGTAATTTCAGTTTTACACTCTTTTTTAAAACTTCATTTGGATGACCTTGAGATTTCCCCCCACCACTAGTTCTAATTTTTATATAATATTAAATCATTCCACTTCCAACACTCTAACTAACAACATGGAAAACAAATTTATCAAATTTGAACATATAATAACTGACAGGGAGGAGATGGAAGAATTGTTTCAAAACTTACTTTCTGTCATTGACGAATATCCTATAAGATGGTTCAGAATTGTAGTTCAATATTTAAATCCTGGTGAATTGTTTTCTTCATCAAGTGAAGAAGATGAAACAACTACTTCGGTTCAAATAATTGAATTAAAAGATGGAGAAGAAGAACTAAATGTTTTATTCAATCATAAGCTCAAGGTTCCCTATATAAAAGCCCCCTCCCTAGACAGCCCCCCTCCCTAGACGCCTGCTCAAGGTCACCATTATATAAGCCCCCTCCCTATGCGCCGATCCTCATTCCATCACCGACTCTCCAATAATAAACAACTCTCCATTGGCCCGAATGAATTCTAGTTTTGAAATAAACTCTAGGGAAGAGTTACAAGACATTTTTAATATTTTACAAGAACTTGTAGATAATTTTACAACCATCAAAATGAATTTGGAAATAACATACGATTGTCCTATTTGTGATAAGATTGAAAGTTCGGACGAAGACAGTTTACTAAATCTAACTCCTGCACCATCTGACACTACTGATGGTAATAATGAACAGCAAAATATTTCCCCCACCACTTCTTTGTAATTCTTCGTTCCCCCCACCACTTCTTTATTTAACTAACATTTCTCGCTTTCACTTCTCATTCCATCTTCAACTTTTGAACTATCAACATCACTTGTTTTAAAATTTCAAACACTACAAAATCATGATGGATATGATGGATGAAGTTCCCTTCATAACTAGAATGGAAGAGGATAAATTGAAATTGGAAATTAAACGATTGGAAATGGAACGAGAAAACCAACTCGAAATGTTACGTTTGTTCAAGCTTTTCAAATACATCATCTGGGGACTCTGCGTTTACCTTCTCATCGTCGTTGGTGTTTGCATTTACAACTCTGTAGTTCATCACAAAAGTTCAACTTGTTTAAACTCTGCTGTTGCACATTAATTGTATGTTCACAAATAAAATTCAAAAGTTACTTCAACCTATCCCACTATCACCAACTAGTTCAACTTTAAACTATTTCTGGTGGTAGTTGGATAGGCTTTTTTAAAACTTACTCTGGATGACCTTGACATACTTTCCAAACCCCAGTTATAACTGTTAAATTTCAGTTTTGAATTAACCTCTTAATTCATGCCCAATTCTACTTCAAATTCAGGGCATATGCTCTCGCCATCTCCACCCTGCAGCTGCCCTGGCAGCTGACACCATCTGACCCCTGCAGCTGCCCTGGCAGCTGACGTCACTTCCGGTTTAGAAGTGGCTTTTTCCCACTACTTATAACAAATGCACAGGAACATGTGTCCTTAAATGCATTTCCCTAACGAATAGTTGTATTAAGTTCATATTTGGCATGAACCTTTAATAGACCAATGGTCATTTCAAGGAAAAAACTACTATTTAACGATGTGTAATGTGTATTTTTACAATGGTGGCCATTTAAAATTTTGAACTTAAATATCACAAAATCCTTTAATGTTTTCAAACTGTTTTGAGTAGCAAAACAGTAAATGAATTAAATTATCTACTTAATTATATCAAGTTTGTAAGGATCTAAAAACAAATGATGGAGTAATTTCCATTTTTCTGCAGGAAAAAATTGATTTTATATTACAATTCATGCAAATTAAGGTTATTGCAATTTAAAAAAAAAAATCGCAATAACTCCGTTATTTGTTGTCAGATTCTTTTAAACTTGGATCATTGGTGAGATAATGATCCAATAAATCCTATAAAAACTCTTCGACTTTTTATAAATATTGATAACAGTCTTTAATCAGTTTTAAATATTTATAACATTTTTATAACATTTTACCGATTTTGAAGTATTTTCGTTGAAATTTTTTAAATGGCAGCCAATTAAAAAATAGACATCGGAAAAAAATTTTCCTCAAAATGGTGTGATAAAGATTTAAGCCAAATATGAACTTTATACATCCCTCCGTTACAGAAATAAAAATTATTAAGTATAAAAAACAAAATGGTGGCTTAACGAAGTATTTTATGACATATGTTCCCATGAAAAGTGTGGTTTATTTTAATCCAACGAACCACCACACGGAATTTCGGAAAAGAGTTTCCAAACACCATATATTAATAAGGCATTCCAGATGCTACAATGATTCGTAATTTACTTATATTTATTTTGAACCACAGTACTTTCGAAGAACAGTCTAACACACACTTTTACCATTTAATCTTGAGGATTTCAAACTGAATTCAGCTTAAAGATATAAGACAGCGATAGTAATTTACATATTTTATTGTATACTATTGTTTTATTAATTATCATGTTTGAGCAGTGAGTGAAACTATTTTGGTTAAATAAATATCTGTTTATATGAATATGAAACTTAAAATATTGCCTAATTCTAACTTCGTCAAGACCGCACTGTATGATAAAAAAAACACATGTAAAAACTACTTTGTAGCTCTACAAATTACAGATTTAGCTCTATAAGGAGAGATAAATATTTTTATTTTAGAGATTAGTTTTTACATACACTGACTCCAGGTGCTCTGCACGGCAGGATTTATATTTTTATTAAAACTTGGTGGATGGCTAAATGAGCCATGTGATATATATTGTTCATAAAAAATAAAATAAAATATGTTTCTAACAATAACTTAAACTTCCTCGTGTGACCATAAAAAAGTCTTAATAAATGGTTTATTTACTTAAAGTTCAAAGTTTGTTAATCGGTAAACATTTAAATGCGGAAACACAAGTCACTTGGACAGCTACTGAAAAAGTTTCTAAAATTTGAAATTCGCCGTAAATAAAACTGTCTCTGTTTACTCCACATAAACCCATTCTGCTTGTTTACACAAATTCAGAGAAATTTATTATTTCTTTCAACAATGTTTTACATTTTATTGTACTTTGTCATTCTGACTACAATGCCGACAAACGTCGGGCTTAATTTGGCGTGTTTTGTAGACTATTCGTGTTCTGTGTCCGTGTAAATGTCCGTGTGTGTTTGTGTTTTTTTTTTCTTTTAATTTGACAAGGCTTAAGAATTCGCCGCATCTCTACAAAACTTCGCCATAAACCTGAAGGTGGGTAGTGACCAATAATAACATGTTGAAACATCAGTACCCCACCTAAAACATGTCTTTCAAGGAAACATTTTACTTTATTTTATCTAAATTTGTATAAAGAGATAAGAAAATTGAAGTTGGCAGTTACTCACTGCATCACTGTCCATTTCACATTCCTAAAAGGTATAACCCAATCTAATTTTAAAATACAGTAATATTCTTTATCAAACTAGGCTTAAATGAATGTTCTATGAATGTAAATTAGAGGTATTGGAATGAGTATATTTTAATTTAAATTATTATATAAAAGTTTTATTAAGGTTTTCTCTAACTAGACGGTAGAGAGTAGGGTGTAGCAATGCTACTTATGAAGTAGAACTATGAACAACGTCCAGGCTCTCCTAGTGGGGTGTCAGCATAGAGACATTTTTTAGCGCCGCATTTACAGTGCGGTGGCTGCCAAAACTACCCGCACAACAGGTTAAGTACAGGGCCATAACTCTCGTGCCTCCGTTCGTAGTGGGAAACGAGGTAAAAACTAGCGTTCAGTAATGCGGGTGCGGGAAGACCACGTGTGCCACATTAAAATGACCGGCAGTCATCACAGGGAGCCTAACCGCAGCCGGCAGCCAAATGTTAGCTTATTAATCCAGGCTCTGAACAGGTTGAGCATGCACAAAAGTCTAACAAAATTTGACTTTGGATTATCGTTGAAGACATTTAGTAGATGTAAAAACCGATGTTGTCACATTTCCAGAATGGGCACAACACGGGGGACGCCCTCTAGAGGAAGTCGTAGAGGAAACTGTATTGGCCTATGTCATGTTGTATATCATTTTAAAGGTCTTTGAATGTAGGTTCGAATGACCCAAACCCGATCTCTAAAGGTCAAATATAACGTGAGTTATTGCGTTTTGAATTTTCGGCAAACTGCTTTTTATGCAAAGTTTGACTGCCTGCCATTTCTGACTCTAGTGTTCATTTAAGGTCGGCTTTGCGGCATGGCTCTCTGTTAAACACGATTTTAAGGCTCACGTTAAATATTTCACAAAAGATTTCATTGGGTTGTCCCAAAACAGGCTAAAAATCATAATGTAATCATAATATTTTGGACAGCAATTGAAGACGCCAAATGAAGACTTAAAATAAAACATTTAACTTAATTTTCAGGACCTTTATAAAGAGGAGATAGATAGAATTTAAATAGATTTGAAAACAATGTCGCTAACTCAACCTCAAATGAACGTCTGAGCCAGAAATGTCATGTAGGCTAGTCTAATTTTGCGTGAAAGGGGTTTACTGAAATTTCAAAACGCAATAACTCGCGTTATATTCGACCTTTAGGGATCAGGTTTGTGGCAGTTGAATCTACATTCAAAGAACTTTAAAATAATATATAACATGACATAGGCCAATACAGTTCCCTCTACGACTTCCTCTAGGGGGTGCCCCCGTGTTGTGCCCACTCTGGAGATGGGGCAACATCGATTTTTTACATCTACTAAATGTTTCCAGCAATAATAAAAGTCAAATTTCGTTAGACTTTGCATGCTCAACCTGTTCAGAGCCTGGACTGTAACTACAATGAATACAGCCTCGCCATCAACCATTGCAAGCCACAGTACATGCCCCATATTGTAACTCGAGATTGTATTCAACCGGTATTCCTATGTATACAGGGTGGCCCAAAAGTCCCATAAGGTCAAAATGTGTTTATTTGCCAATTATCGACTTTATGTTCTTTACACTAAACCATAAAACAGATCCTGAAAGTGCGTTATCATTATTAAGAGAAATGTATTAAAAACGATGAATAAACTATGTATATTTTACCTTTAACGAACTTGGTTTTATAAATTTTAAAAACTGTGGAGTGAGTACTTTACTTAATATTTGTTGACGGATGCCTCCAAGAATAGACTGTAAAAGTGCGCGAGAATGGTGTTGTTACAGAATATAAGAGCAATTATAAGTTTTACTTCATGTTATACTAATTTTAGATGTAACAGTTTTAAAACATAAAATCAAATTGAACCGAATGAATTTTCAATTTACTTGCAAGTTTTTCATCAACTTACTATTTATTTTCAGCGATGGTGCAAGAACGTATTCTACAATATGTCAGTTTTCAATATCCCAATAAGTAAGTATTAATGTACAAAGTAGGAAACAGAAAATTGGTACGTTTTCACTTGTATACGTTTTACTTTCACGTATAATATTAGAATATTATCCATCGTATCAAAATCATCTATATGATATACGATCCCTCCGGTTGGTTATAATTATAATACTATTTACAAGCGAACACTAAATATGAGCAAATTTAATTGTATGATTAATATAAATTTATAAGTACTGCAACTTTATATTGCCGATTAGTCCTGATCTATACTTCATAATGACTATAGGCTATATATCCTTCGTTCGATAAACTATATACCAAAGTTGCCTGAATTGAAGCTAACTCAAGTACCTAAGAAGTTATACAGGGAGTGCTTAATAAAGTCTGTCCTTAAAATCTAATCGGAAAGCGATTTTTTCTCAGAGTTCTTCTATACCTGTGTATTGTTTATTGAAAGTATTTTAAGATGGAAAATGTAATTTCTAAGCTCAATAAAACTGAAGGATTATTTTAATATATACATTAAAGAAAAGTAATAAATTCCAATATTGTCTTGCAGTTAAGAAAACATTCTAAGAAAAAGTTTTTGTGCAGCTCATGGACACAAAGGTGCCGTGGCCTCCCGCATGCGAGCTGGGAGAAGCTATACCTCAAGCTGCCACACTCAGAATCTCTCTCTCTCTCTCTCTCTCTCTCTCTCTCTCTCTCTCTCTCTCTCTCTCTCTCTCTCTCTCTCTCTCTCTCTACAAAGTTTTCCCTCCTTTATTCTTCTAAATCACCCCAATCTTTTCGCTTTGTCACTAAATCTTTGCTCTTTCTTCACTCGATTCAGGTGAATGGTTATGTTCCAGTATGTCACACATTTGAAAACTTTCTTCTCAAAGCAAAGTATGAATGAAGTACCGAGGGGAAGGGAGATTTAAAAACTTCACATGAAATAAAAGACTCATGAAAACAGAAGGGAAACCAAACCTTCGTCACTAATCGTTAGCAATACAGCCCCCCCAATAAATTAAAACAATAACTTGCTGAAGATATAGTATTCATTGTGACCCTGTATTGGAATACATTAATAATGAGATAAAATTACTTTGTCCAATCATTGGTTGTCAAAAGACGACATGTTTCGTTCCTTAGAGCTTCATCAGGCCCTTTGTATGCAACTACCACATATTCCAATGTATTATTACATTGTGGTTTTGTCAAATAAATCAATAAAAAGTCTGGGACAACTTTTTATTGAATTATTTGACAAACCGTAATACATTGGAATATGTGGTAGTTGCATACTATAAGGCTGATGAAGTTCTAAGGAACGAAACATGTCGTCTTTTGACAACCAGTAATTGGACAAGGTAATTTTTTCTCATCATTAAAACAATATCATACCTCTGGAAAATGGAAGTGGATTTTTGTATCTTAGTAACTTTCACTGAATGATGGAAAATGGTCTTCAGCTGTTGTGTTTAATAAACATTTTACACTATCGGTTGGTGTCTGGGTGATGATATCTCTACTAGCATACAAAACTACTACAATCAAAGCCTGAACAAAAATTTACTCGAAACCAGTTCTAACTTATGTCTTGAATAAAAGTTATGGGACAAAACTATGGGAAATTTACAATACAGTATCATTGTGTGTGGAAATGTAAATTTGGCCAATGTATTACTTATGAACATATTGATTTTGAATGTCTAAATTTGAAGGACCTAGTAATGCAGCTTAGATTTAGGGTTTGGTATAAAGTACCTTGGAGGCCGAGTAATATTCTCAATAAACAGTCTCAGTAATGATATCAGACATAGGCTGAGCACTAGAACTCCGGGCGCAAAATTTCCAGTGTAATACGGCCACTTATAAAAGCATATTTTTACCCCGGAGTTAAATTATTAAAGAACATATATAGTATTGTAAACCTATAAATAAATAACTTTCAAATTGTGTATAAATGAATAAATGCAAGTTAGTATGGTAAAAAATTCTTCTGACTCCATATTTGAAATGTACTTAAAACTTATTTACTCTTTCCAGTTAATTTTTTTTTTTTTTTAATTTATCATGGAAAACTAATAAGTGTTGAGAAACACTATGTTGCGAGAAAAATGAGTTTTTTCGAGCACAGCAGACGCAGCTGAAGGAATATCTGCAATTTTACCTATATTTTATTTAGCTCATGAATCCGCACTACTTTGATCTTTAACCTTTTAACAGGTGTACTTTCAAAGCGTAACCGCTTGAAAATACGCGAATGTTCGAACATCTGGTACATTGTTAAACAAATAGAAGGGAAAGATAGAGTGGCGAGGTCTCTCGACAGAGTATCAATGAGAGAGCAGATCCAATGCGGGAATTATTATGATTTGTGCCATATACGCTTCTTGCTGCCAGACTGCCCCTTTCCCCTACTTCTCGCGCTGTTTTTAGAACATCTATTCCCACGCTCTATAATCCACTGCCGCTGAATTATACCTTCGAGAGACTCTCGCATCAATACATCAACGAACATTAGGTATTATACCATTAGTACCGTACGATTGTTCTGCATATGAGGATGAACGACCACAAAAGATCAGTAATCTTAAATCGAAGTTTTTTTATAAAAATATATTACCTCTTCTCTTTTTTTTCTTAATATCTACATAGGAAAAAGTGTACAGTTTATTTTAAGTTTTGTTTTTCTACATACTTTAATAACAGAAATACGTTTACCCTCAATAGTCTTACATTATGTATTCAAAACAAATGTTGCAAAAATTCTTGTATGTTATAAAGTAAAAAAGAAGAAAAACACTGTACCTGGGGGATTTTTTTCTTTTATAACCCTTTCAAACGCCCTGAATTAATTACTGACCTTTCGGAAATTTCTCAGGTTGAAACAAATAAAGTTTCCAGTAAATATTTTATCCATAGAGGCCTCGAGTCTCTCACTCTTGAATTAGAGGGTTATCTACGAACAAAGTGAGAAAAGGCACTCTTCCATAGCAAGGCCATTATGAAGCACAGAAATCATAGCATGCAAATATTAAAAGTTCAGGTGTCACTGGATGCTATTTCCAGTTTTAGGGGCCACATTTCCTCGTATACATAAAGTTCTGTGCACATACTGTGCAACATACCTGTTGGTTAATGTTGCATGATTCCTAGATACATTCTCGCAA
The DNA here is from genome assembly GCA_030545055.2 of Neoaliturus tenellus. Taxonomy (NCBI): domain Eukaryota; kingdom Metazoa; phylum Arthropoda; class Insecta; order Hemiptera; family Cicadellidae; genus Neoaliturus; species Neoaliturus tenellus. The sequence continues at coordinate 10,404 of JAQYXR010001465.1, read as the reverse complement.
CGATAAGTTAACGATTAATTGGTTCCCTATTAGTTGATTATCTCAACTATCTTGGTTTGGAATCTACAGCGTTATTGAAGTATACTCCACTTTGAGTAATAATCCTCTTGAAGAAACTAAGATTAACGCAGTTTTAAAAAGTAACGAGCTACTCTTAAGCCTCTTTATGACATCATTCATTTCTAGGACATTTTACATTTTTCTTGCTTGAGAGTCAGAATTTTACTTCTGTAGTTAAAATTTTGTAGGTATTGTAATCAAAATGTTATTCACAATGCATTGGTTTCTCCGCCAATCGTTGAAGCCCTTCGTTGTTTTCCGACTACTCTATTGGCCGGTATCGTTGTCAGAAGTTCTTGATTGGCAACCGCTGTCCACCTCTTTACTTAGACTAAATCATGAATGTTGTTTACAATGACCTCTAATCACCCCGCGTCCAATACATCGACCTTAGTTGCTATTATGAGCAATTCTTTTTCCTGTTTGTTCTGCAATGGTTAGATAAATTTGCAAAGGTTAAAGCTGTGTTCGTTTTTTTTAAATCAAAATGAATTAATATGGTCGGTTTTATTATTATTTAGTAGCTATGTGTTTTATTGGCCTATATGTTTTTAATTTATATGTATATATGTATATATGTATGTTGCCTATGGACTCCAAAACCACTCGACAGATTGTAATGAAACTTTCAGGCATCATTAAGCATTATCCAAGATTGGTTTTTGTAAAGTTTAGTGTAAATCTGTCCAAAGGGCTCTGACCTAGAGTACATACAATAGTTTGTAAAAAAATCTGAAAATCTCAATTTTATATATTTTTATTGGTTGCTAAGAAACAAATTCAATGAGAAATTTTATTTTTAGGTACTCCAGCGATTTCTTATATATAAGGTGAGCTTAATTACCTATAAAATAAATTCAATCACGGACAGCCGAGACGGGAAACAGCTAGTAAACAAATAAATATTTAGACATAAAATAATTAATTTAGCTTACTTTTTTACAGTAAATATTAATGATATTACTTTTACCTTTTAGAACAGAATCTTTTGCTCTCTGATTTGGGTAATAGATGTCAAAACCAGTTGACTAAAAGGTATGTTAAGGATACTAAATCCATGCTATAGTACCAATGATATTGGTATTTCAAAGGAAATTATGCCTTGTATTATGTAAAAAGACTATATTTGTAATTAGATTTTTGTGGTGGATTTTAAAGCATAACCTTTGTCACATAGTGAGGCGTGAATGCATTTAACATTTCCATGACGTTATATCTTTGATGATGTTTCAAACCTTTCTGAGGATGCACTGGAAAGACAAATAAAGCATTAAACCACACAACCATCAATTTTTTAGAGTTGCACATAAGATATTTCCACACGAAAGAGTGAAATCCTTACGGTAACATTTATTACGTGATAAACCCGAAAGGCATCGCTAAAAGAGGCATTGACCTACAAAATATGCGATTCTTGTGGTTGGCAAAGTTATGAATACTACATATTTGTTACAAAACGTTTGTGGTTTCGCCACATTTATGATCTTACGAGCCTCACATTAGGTGGTTTTCAATAGAGGCGAAACATTTATAACTGAGACCTCTAGAAGCCAACAAAGAGCCTTCCTGCTATTAATTTTACCCGAAAGATTATTATAGTATAAGCATATCATTTAGTGCAATTAGTTGATACCATACCTGCCTACCATGGCAGTACCTCCAAGGAACCAACTATTTAAGACCGTTCTTTAATTAAAAAGTAGAAGACCGTTCTTAAAAGAGCCGTTAAGTTAAGACCGTTCTTTAAAAGAGTAGAAAAGTGTAAGGTCATGGAGTTGATCACAAAAGAAGGTTATGAAGGAGAAAGGAATTGGGATTTAAATCTTGGGTTTCTGTATCATTTCCTAAGATAAATATTACATCCTCCATAGTTCACTATGGAGTGAACTATGGTTTCAACCAGGTATTAGTTTTTTAACTCTCTTCAAACTAATCGTGGTTTTATTTCGTATACTGCAAAAAAATTGAACACTGGTGACGATCAAATAGGTTGATTACCAAAATAATCTGATAAGGCAATCTAGGTCAACAGTACACTCCCAGAGTCGAGATAGTCTAGTTAGTTGGAGTAATTAATTGCCGTGACATCTACTACAAACAGAGTGCATAGACCTTTTGTTCTCCAATACAATGAGAATTTATACAACAAAAGGTAACCTGATAAACAGTGTAGTGCATTAACGTCACTAAGTGGGTCGCAATTACTATCTGACCTTGATATGTAGCACCTCACTGAATGCTCGCAAATAACAGCTAAATTTGGTAGAGGTGATTGCATTATGCAGGGCATTAACGTCACTAGTTGATTTCCTACTTGTTGTATATTAAATTCGTTGAGTGCAATTACTATCAAACTTCATTAAAGTAATTTACTGAAGTTGATTACATGTGTAAAGTAATACACATGTAATGATTTAATACCATCGACTCTCCAGCAATTAATAAAGTGTACACGTTGCTCTGACTAAAGCATTAACGTTAAGAAATTGAAAAAACTCTACTTCATAAATATACTTTTTGCTGTTTACGCTCTTTCAATGAAGTTTGTTAACCAATCCAATATCACACAAAACTACATTTATTTACAGCTGTACATTAACAGAGTTCAAAATGCTCAATTAAAACCTAATGTTATTCTAATGGAAAATATTTTTATGTTAATAACGTCTTTATTTTAAGTCCGATTCTCGTCAATTTTCGGTGAAAACAACTACAGGCCAAGCCCTATCCAACGACACCAAAAACTTGCAAATCAGTTGAAAAGTGTAGGAGGAGTTCTTATAAAAAAAATACACTTAGGGTATTAAATCAGTATAGATAAGTAGGCCTAATCAAACAACATGTGACGTGTGACAACCAGAAGTTCATAAAACTTCTTATATTGGCTGAATAGTGACCAACAAACAAACTAATTTGATTTGCTGTAATGTATAGTAAAATATTTTCCAACAAAATCGCACAATACGCAGAACTTCAATTCATATTGGGTTTTCTAATAAAAAAGCAAGAATTGTATTTATAACATGCAATTTAGTTTTTATAGTTGCATGTTTCATGATGTAATTCTCAAATATTCTTGCCTTACAGAGTTGAAATTTTTATATCAGTGTTTAAGAACTTGTCTATAAAACCCTGAAAAACCGTGTTAAATATTTCGCAAAGTTATAAAAATCAAACAAAAAAGAAATAAACTGTTACATTACCCAACAAATCAAACAATTTATCAGGGACATGATGAAGTTGGCTGAATCCTGCCGGAAGTAACTTAGTGTGGTAGGAAACTACTTTGCAGCGAATAACTTGGCGCCATAACAACTACTTAACGACAAGTACATCGGTGCAGTAGGAAATCACTTAACCAGGAACTCTTAAGTAGTAATGGTACTTGTTAACTTGCTCCGCAAAGTTTTGCGGGTGCTACATTTAGCTTAATGTCGTTCAGAACTGCTTCAAGCTACATAAGAGTAATTTGACATTGATCCATCACAGTTTTAATATTTAAACAGCAATTATTTGCCTCTATTCAATATTCTATTCCATTAGTTTGCTATAAGAACTATTTAATGTAGAACTAAAATGGTATCCTAAATTTTGGCATGTAATGGATATAGTAAAACTCCTTGAGAGGCAGAGTTGTATTTAATTATTGTGACTGCCTTTACTGTTTTCAGGTTTGGCTATGGACTTCTCCAGGTCCGACTGGCGTGCTTTTACTAACTTTGTTATGTTCTAGGTACTTACTTCTTCCACCTGAATTCCAGATCCCGAAACATCGTGAATTTATAATTTACTTATCAGTGATGGAAAATGTCCGCAATAATTTACTAAACAACTTAAACTCACCATCACCAACAATGAACTTTAAACAAAGAATATGTTGTGTAATCCTATAATAATTTGATTAAAACTCTTGAATGATTTCAATACTCAGAATATCATTCCATAATAATGTTTCAACTAATTTATCTCGGAATTAGGTTTGGTAATTATGAAAAAACTAAGACACTATTTTCATGTCTTCACTGGTTTTGAACTTTGACAAGTAACCCAAAGGCTAATGGGAAATAAATCCAGTTCCAAATCACGAAATTAGTAACAAGGTTTTGCTTAAGCTTTATTATAAGGACATTATACAGGATATACAGCGTTAAAAAAGTCAAGGACAGGTTAATAACGGTTTGACTTGTTTAGTTTTAAGCAATGAAACTTTGTACATGTATGTAAGCCGTTAAAATATACTTTTTCAGACAGTAATAAAATCTTCACAATTCCATGGGGACCACCCATAAGGTGTGTTCTAAGGGGGAAATCTTAATTGTAATCCTAGGTCAATATGTAGCCTATATAAAATTAAAGTTTTCCATTAATATATAACAATGCCGCAAACCCGACCTTAAAAGGACTTCCAAGTCGAAATAGGAGGCGATCAGACTTTGCATTAAAATTATATGCAAACAAAAAACAAAAAATGCAATTGTAGAGGCAAAGTAGGGCTGCTGAGCCACTTCAATGTCACCCGAGCAATGACGTCATCGATGACGTCATCGCGATATCGCTTCTGTGACGTCAGTTGAGTGACGTCATGGGGTGACGTTATCGCTCGGGTGACCTTGAAGTGGCTCAACAGCTCTACTTTGACACTACTTGCAATAACTGCCAATACACTCCACCTTTTGAGGTCAGGTTTGTGGCAAATTACTCACAATGCAAAGCCCTTTAAAAGTGTCAAATGGCGTAGGCCAATCCAGGTGTCATGGCTCTTCCATTGGGGACTAAGGGAAGTGTTAAAAAGAAACTCAATTGGCTTTCGCCATATTCTTAATTGTTTAGAATTCTGAGCAATTTATTCTAACCCGAACTTAAAGTGTTGATTTTATGTTTGGCAATATTAATTTCAATGCAAAGTTCAACTTTCTTCAACTCAAAGTTGCATTCGTCGTTATAATTCAGCTATCCTTTCCCTTTCAAGGTCGGGTTTGCGTTATTGTTCTCAATTAATCTAGAACTTTAATTTTACGTACATATTGACCTATGTTAATATTTTTTTTATATTACTTCCTGGGCCGTCCCCAGGAGTGGCAAAAATCCTATAACTGTCTGAAAATTAGATTTTAAATGCTCATTCAATTACTTATGTACAAAATTTCATTACTAAAAAAAAATTAGTTAAAAAATTATCAACCCGTTCCAATACTTTCACGGACACACACTAAATTCTAAATACATTTTTTTCCAATTTACACATTTGGACGGTTAAAAAAGTAAGATAATTTATAAACATTATTTATTTGATCCTGCAATAACAGTCTGTAAAGTAAAGTGACACATAAAATGTGAATTCCTTATGGAATATATAATATAACTTTTCTATCAGTTAAACGGTAAGGTAGGCCAGCATGTTACAGAATTATCCATGTGGACAAAGTAACTAATCTAACTCGATCTCGGCGTGGCGTGGCAGCAACTCTGTTTTGATTTACTGATCCAACTAAATGAATTACGGCCACACTGTGCACTTTTCCATTTAGAAAACAACTTATCATTTGTTCGAATGTCTCTTGGTTTGCTTACAACTTTTAGTTAAGCTTAAAGCAAATATATAGCTTATGGTATATATATATATACATGATACATGATTCTTCCATCCGCAGTCCTTCACCAAAAGGCATTCGATAGGTCAAGGTTAGGATAAAAAAATAAATTATCCTAAAGTAACCAAATATTGTTACCATTGAACTTTTGATTTGATATTTTTATTATTTTGTAAAAACTAGTAGTTTTCTCGGCAAGGTCTGGTCCAATTTCATTCCATTGCAATCTGGTTTATGATCAAAGGCGACTAATCTTGGTTAAATTGCATGTATGTCCTTTTTCTAAGTGTTATAGTTGTGATATGTGGAGATTGGTGTGATATTCTGGTATTTCATGTAATAAACTAATAATTCGAAGATGTAAAGTGAAAAAACAACAACTTAGAAAGCCAAGTTCTTCAAGTGCATTTTTGCAGCTGGTTTGAGGTGACATACTCAAAATTGTTCGAACTGCCTTTTTTGTCAAGGAAAGATCTGGTCGAGATTTTTCTTTGCAGCTCCCCTCAAAATAATCAACTAAGAAATGGGTTGTTTAATCGGCCCAAAATAGACAAGTTTGGAGAGGTCCAGACTTTCAAAGGTGCTTATCCTTCGCAGGACAAAGACTCCTCGGGCCAGCGACCCCTCCAACTTCCTAACTTGCTCTTCTCAACTCAGTCTATCATCCAATTTCACCCCTAGGAGGTCTGCAGTTTTTGAAATTTTGGTTTTGTCCTCTCCAATAAATGAGTTCGGAGTCCTGTCCTATTACTTTTAGAATTTTGTTTCTTTGCAATTTGGATGCATATTAATCCTGTTTTTTTGAGAATTTAATTTCAGTTTGTTTGGTAAAAGAAATCTGCCAAGTTGTTTGCTTTTTTAATTTGACTATGTCTCTAGTAATGAGTAGCGTGATCTCCTTGCGACCAATGTTGTATCATCATCAAAGAGACAGGCGTTGCTCTGCGGAAAAGAGTCTGTTACGTTGTTAATGTACACCAGGAAAAGGAGAGGCCCAAGGATAGATCCTTGAGGAACACCATTGGTGATGAGTTTTTTAGATTAAAGAACTTTGCTCCATTATGAGACTGATTTTGTTGAATTTCGGCGATTTGGAATCGGCTACTCATATATGAAATGAGCCACCTCAATGCCAAACAGGAAATTCCAATTGAAGTCAATTTTTCTAATAGAAAAGCAGAATAGACACAGAATCCTTTGCAAATATCTATGGAGCAGCCAACCACTGCTTCTTCAGCTTCTATTGCATCAATACTGCTATTAACAGAATCAACGTGTGCCAATTTAGTCGATTTGTTTCGTCTGAAGCCTACTGTTTGTCACTCAGTATGTTATTTTTCCAGGAATTTACTAAGCTGCTCCGAAACAACTTTTTCAATCAATTTTGAAACGACTGATCGGAGAGAGATTGGACGATAGAATCCCAGGTCGGTTCTATCTGAACATCTTGTTCTCAGTAGTCTCCGTGGCAGTAGTAGGTTATTTATCAAGTTATGGAAACTTTATAGAGTAATTTAACGCGAAATTTTTTCTGTATAAGTTACCCATGAACTAATTAAAAATTCTTACCTACTGGTCACATAATGACAATCTCTTCGGATGTGTAAATTTATACAACATTCAATTATACTTATTGTGGTCAGTAATTTAATTTCATATTTTATCAAGAACCAAGACAGTTCGTTTATTCATTTGTAAAATAATTGGTGTTTCTTTATATTGACATTTGTGAGTTCACTTATTATAGCGGGCTTTACCAACAATTTAAACGTACAGTATACCAATATAGCTCTATCCAATAGTCATAATGTGGACATGTGCACAATATGTAATAGTGAGTAATTAAAAGAAAACATGTTTATTTTTCAGCTGTATTTTTTCAATTTTAATCTTGGTTGTCAAAGAGGTAGGGAATAATTCTGGATGGTATTAACAACAATGAATAAAAAATAATAATGTTATCTACGTTTACAAGGTAGAACATAGTGTGAAGAAAATCCTTAACAAAGATAATGAATCCGACTCTATTGTATTGGCCAAGACCTACCTTAGGATTCAATTCCAAAACCAACCGTTCGTTTCTAATGGTTACTGTTGTTTGATACTATGACAATAGAGTTTTCTATTGATAGAAATGATTACATGAAAAAGCCATTAAGACTGGAAACTCTCGAAACTATCCAGCTACGGCGCGACGGAGTTTGCTCAAGGTCTTATACAATCTCCTTCCTACAAGTTACTGTGATAACAAATTCCAACAATTGTTTTAAAAGCCTTCAACTGCAAGAAAAAGTTATGGATACTATTTTTGCACAAAATATATTAGTTACATAAAATTATATCGGTCTTTAAAATAAATTTATATTTTAGGGTAGCTATCGATATTATACCTCCTCATTAAAATTCAATCAAAAGGAATAAACTTTACTATTACAAATTAACAATTTTTATGTTTCTGTCAAGATTCTGTCTACTCATAAATTAAACGTTGCAATTTATGTTTCTGTTTTCTTTCACTGGTTTCATTTTAGGTTTAATCAATTAAGTCATTCATCAAAATTTATTCTTAGTAACATCATTTAACCGATCAAAGTTCCAATGAACTTTCTCAAAGTATGTCGGCGAAAACCTTCCTTTTGAGTCTTAATATGAGTTTATAGGTATAGTTAGTATTTACAGTTTGATGTATTACATAGAGTGTTTCCCGTAGAAAGCGGATCATGTTATTATAGTATTCAGATTTTTCAAATTTCGGAAAAAGGGTTTTTGCTTTGACAAAGATTTTATCGATTAATGTTAGTCATCGTAAAATGGATAAATTCAATATTATCATTTCCATTTTTAATTTCTATGGTCATAAATATTTTGCAGTAACTTCTTTTATTGCCATCTTGCACAATATTTTATATTTTGTAAAAACTCCAAGCATATGTTAAATATTCATCTGACATTATTAAAGTCCATAAATGTTGACAAAGACATTGCTTTTGATAGTTGAAGCTGCTGTGAGCCCTGATTGGCACTATGTGGCAATGAATTTGGCTTTGTAGCGGTGAGTGAGTTGTGACACAAAGGGTTGACCATAAATGTGATTATAGTGTACTGCTTTTATATGGATTAGGCAGCTAAGCTCTAGTAGTGCCATAGACAACACTAATACACTACTGGCACTTTTCAGCACTAATAACACTAGTACACTGCACTTTGCAATATCGCATTAAGAGGCTGCAGTACCTCCGCCATCTAGATTTTTAGTCCCATGAGAACAATGTTAATTATAGGTGCCTTTGAAACACTTTATCTCTATAATCTTAAATCGGATTCGCATGAAACTTGAATACGTTCACAATAACGGTATGGCGGTTCATGAGACGTGGATAAATTTTTTAATAAACCTCCTAAAAATGGTTTAAAATGGTTTATAAATGGAGATAATATACATTGTTTTTTTAATTAATTATTCGAGTGGATAATTTTGTTCATTAATTTTCAATCACGTCAAATGAAAGACACTATGGTAACATTTAAAATGACATCAAGTTTGTAATTTTCGAACGAAAAACAAACTCACAGTAATGTTTTAAATTTAACATTGTTCTTATGGGACAAAACGCCGAAATGGCGTAGGTACTGCAGACTCTTAATGACTGTTACATTAAACCCAAAAGAACTGCTGGATTACTTTGTTTATAGTAATGTTTATAGTAATGCAAGGATCTTACGACGATCCTTGTTTAACATCAATCTATTTCCAGGACGAAAACCTCCTCAAAACTGAATATTTTTATAAGGGCGTTTCTTTTAAAACGAAACTCACGATTTGAAATTACCATTTCAAACTTATCACATATTTAGGATAAATTTGATTGTTAATCACATTTACCACATATATTTCCAGGATTTTCATGATATTGTATTTAGTTTTGGTGTTTTAGAGACGACTTTCACAGTCGTAAAAGACGGTCATTTGTTCTCATACAATGTCATGTTCTATTAAGTTAATTCCCGTAGGTCTACATTTCTTAAGTATCTCTCATTATTCGACTTATTAAATTTCTTATACTCGTCTTAAATTCATCAATATTTTGTGGATTTTTTATTTTATTTTTTATTTTACTAATGATTTATTTCATTGTATACCACTCTGATGTGTTCACTGTTATATACATCGAACTATGTTATTTTTGGAGCGTGGTAATATTTTTTTGCCCTCCTTAAAATAGCAGTTAACAAAAGTTAAAAATGGAGTCTTTTGAAGAGATTTCATTCGTATACCACTTATATAATAAGGCATTTACCTGTATAAGTAGTTATTTAAGTTAATATTAATTAAATAATATACCTTTAAACAATTATTTTGTTAATATTTAGGAAAAAACAATTTTACGTTAAGTAAAATTCAAAGCTATCAGACACCGAATTCTACACAATTGTAAACATTGCCGAAAATATACGCTTATTATTTAAATATGAGTATCCCATTAACTTTTCACTGGGTAGAATTGACTAGTAAAAAATGCTTAAGTGATATGTATTTCAACATTATGTTTTACAACGTTCATTTAAGATTAAAGTCAAAATCTGACAAAACAATAATTAGCTGGGACTGAATATGTGCATTGAACAGTACTCAACTAAGTTATGGTGTTTATGCTGATATGATCTTTAGAGACAGTGTAGGCGGGTTATTTATAACTAGAGTGCTTTGATGTTTAAGGCAGTCTTATGTTAAATATGTGGGTTCTGTCTTCCT